>PVKA01045522.1:0-15488 GCA_004027165.1 Ctenomys sociabilis | reverse complement strand
GGGAGCCGGGGAGATGGCTCAGTGGAATAAGTACTTCCCTGGCAAGTGCAAGGGCCTAAGTTCAATCCCCAGTTCTGCCAAAAAATAAATAAATAAATAAAAATAAAAATCTTTGAGCTGGGCGTGGTGGTGCATGCCTGTAATCGCAGCACTCGGGAGGCTGAGGCAGGAGGATTGTTGGTGAGTTCGAGACCAGCCTGAGCTACAAAGTGAGCTTAAGGCCAGCCTGAACTGCAGTGAGACCCTGTCTCGAAAAGACAAAAAAAAAAAAAAAAAAAAAAAAAAAAAAAAAAAAAAAGAGTACTGTTAAAATTTTACCTTTCAGCCCATTGGTTTCATTGTACTTAATCTTCTAAGAGTGAACAGATGCACCCAAAGACTTATTTACAGAGATTGCCATTTCAGTGTCCTATATAATAATCAAACTGGTCAACCTCAGAAATGTGGAAAAATATTAGAGGGACAGTTTAATAAATTGTGATTACTCATGAGAACAAATTCTCTGTAGTCATTAAAACATCTTTGAGCCTGGCTGGAGGGTGCACACCTCTAATCCCAACACTTAGGTAGTGGAGGCCCGAAGCTTGTCAGGAATTAGGGCCAGACTGGGCAAAGGAGTTGGAGGCCAACCTATCTGACATAGTAAGTTCAAGACCAGCTTGAACTGCACAGAAAGACCCTGTCTCAAAAAATAAATAAAGCCTGTAATCCCAGCACTCGGGAGGCTGAGGCAGGAGGATTGTTGTGAGTTCGAGACCAGCCTGAGCTACAAAGTGAGCTTAAGGCCAGCCTGAACTGCATAGTGAGACCCTGTCTCAAAAAGACAATAAATAAATAAATAAATAAATAAATAAATAAATAAATAAATAAGGGCCTGGGAGATGGCTCAGTGGAAGAATCGCTTCCCTGGCAATCTCAAAGGCCTGAGTTCAATCCCCGGTTCTGAAAAATAAATAAATAAATAAATAAATCACTTTTTCAAAGAAAGTGTAATGCTTATTACAAGCATTTTTCCCTACTGTCCTTCAACATCCCAGCACATGTGTCCTGAAATTCAAACGTGTATCACATCTTATAGGACTGTCCTGCTCTTAACACCACTGCAACCTTTCTGGATGGCACAGGGCCAACTGGTCTTCCCTGATCATGATAACTTCATTCTTGGCATAAAGCATGTGGGCAGCTTATTTATCTTACCACTTGCTCACTGTCTGAGAGCACAGAACTCTCCGAGCTGGCCCTCCAGCCTGCATGTCCAATTTCAACCCATAGTTTCCACCCATTTGCCTTTGGTACAACCAGACTCCGATGTTTTTTGAATCACTGGCCATGGGATCCTCCCATTGGGCTTTCCTTAAGTCTTACCATATGTCTCTTCTGCTCCCATTGCTGCCATCCCGGGCAGTGGGCCCACACTGTTTCCTTCCTGACGGTTCTGTGTCTTCGCTGGCCCATCTGCTCCCAGCCTTGAGTCCCTGGGGATCATCATCAGTCCGACAACTGGGTACCCAGTAAGTCCAATATGACATAATAAGTTCAAGACCAGCCTGAACTGCATAGAAAGACTTTGTATCAAAAAAATAAATAAATAGGGGCTGGGGAGATGGCTCAGTGGAAGAAACGCTTCCCTGGCAAGCACAAAGGCCTGAATTCAATCCCTGGTTTACCCATCACTTATCTTGCCCAACAACCATCAGTCGCTACTTTGAAGTGCCTACCACTAAATGAAGCAATGTCTTTTTTCCTAGCACTGGGGATTGAATCCAGGAAGCACACAACTACATTCCCTGCCCTTTACATTATGTTAAAAGCTAGGTCTTGTTAAGCTGGCCTTGTGGCTTTGAAGCTCCCTGCTGTCTCAGTGTGGAGTTGCTGCTGCTGTATGCATGAGCCACCTCACCCAGAAGTCCCTCTTTCCTTTCATCCCCACCTACCCACCTTCCTGTTTTATGTCATGCAACTTCCTACTTAATGCCCTTAACATCTTCAGAAATGGTGCATGCACCAACCTCAGGACACATCCTGTACCTGATGACTTCACCACGAATTGCCTGCGTGATCTTTAATTTCCTAACCTCTTCAACTCCAGCCCCCCAGCCATGAAATGGAAAAGATATTAATAATGGCTTCTCTTTTTTTTTTTTTTTTTTTTTTGGCAGAACTGGGGATTGAATTCAGACCCTTGCACTTGCCAGAGAAGCACTTATTCCACTGAGTCATCTGCCCAGTAATGGCTTCTTTACAAGATGTTGTGTGAACAAAGCAGGTGCATGGGTGCAATAACTATCATTTATTTGCGTATGATTTTGCTCCTAAGGCAGAGCCTGGCAGGGACAGCCCACACAGGTCCCAGCAGCATCCGTTGAGAAGCATCTGCCCTGGGATGACTGAGCTGGAAAGCAGGGCTGTGGCAGACTGCTCAGCCGGGACACCCGTCCTGGAGCTCTTCCTCCCCTTGGACTTTCCAGATGGGACTTCACACCTCCGCATAACATGTCAGCCTGGTTCTAAGCAACGAGAAGCAGAAACTGCTGTCTTCTTAAAGGACAGGCCTAGATCTAACAGGCACCCATCACCACCGCTGCAATTTGTCTAGGCCAGTCCAGACTGGGGGGCAGCGAAACAGACTCCCTCTCTCCACATAGAAGTGACAGGAGAACAGCAGGAAGGAAGCACTGGTGGCTGGCCTTTTGGAAACAAGTTGCTCTCCAGCCCCAGGTTTCTGCCACCCCCATCTTGGCTAGCAGAACTCAGATTTCACATGGATGGAAATCAGAGCCTGCAACTTCTATTTGCTAAAAGATTGCTTGGATTGCTGCCATGAGCCATGACTTGACTTCTCCCTCTGTGATGGGATGTGATTGGCTATGACATTCCAAGCAAACATTAAGCACTTTGAGGGCAAAGCTCCTGTTCACAATGTACATTTTTTAAATCCCCTCAGTGGAGATTTACACGTTATGAATTCCTCTATAAATATGCAGCATTTGACTTATTTTCTTCTGACAGTCCCAGGACAGGGAAGGGAACATAAGAGTTGCTCTTATTTAAATTTTGTATAAGGCTAGGTTTATCAGGCTCCAGGGACAAGTCAGAGAAACAGCCCTTTGTTCTCCACCCCTGTGCAGAGCCTTCCAGAAGAGAAGCTCAATGAGGAGGTTACAGACGGCGGAGGGCGTGTTGAGGAAATTCCATTCAGGACCCTCATTTCCTAAACTGCTCTTTGATTAGCCTGGTTTTGTGCTGGGCCCCAGTCCAGTGGCAGAAAGAGAGGTCAGTCCTCAGGTCATAAAAAGCATCAGAAAGATACAAATGCAGCCCCCTTTACAGCTCAAACAGAAGGTAAAAGAATTTGCTTTATCTCAGACTGAAGTCAACTATTCCAATTACTCCTTTAAAAAAAAAAAAGTGTACCAAAGGTAATACTTCAAGTTTATTTCTTGCACCAAACACACCATGCATACATTCTTCCTTTGGTTCCAAGGTCACATGCCCAGTCCCTGCGGTGGGCATGGCAACCTGAGATCGCAGATCATAGGCCAGGGAGGTCGGGGGCCACCTAATGGTTCCAAAATGTGCTTGTGAGTAGCCGGAGATTTGAACTTTGTAATGCTGCCTTGGGCACGGGTCCTGCTCTGGAGGGGAGAGCTGGGGAAGCCAGCGCTGGGGTTCAAAGGCCTGCTGCTCTGATTTCTACCCTTGAGGGGGCCCTTGACATCCCCACCAGCCTTGAGTGCAGGGAAGGCAGAGGCTGGGACTTGGGACAGACTCTGTAACCCAGAGCTATATTTCTTTCTTTTTTTGTGGAACTGGGGATTGAACTCAGGTCCTTAAACTCTTATTCCACTGGACCACCTCCCGGGTCCCAACCCAGAGGTATAAATTGTGAAGATTTGTAGTGTCTATGGAGCTAGAAGACCCTCAGGATTAGCTCCAGAGGCTGCAAAGCCCACAGGGCTCTGAACATTGACACAGACCAGCCACACCGGATGTGTGCAGTGCAGCTCACTTCAAATGCTGGGATCCTGAAAGGAACCCAAGTTCTAGCCCCACCCAAGGAGAGTAGATATTTTCACTTCAGCGTGAGATGGCGAGTTGGTATAATATTCCCAGCAGTCCTCCTCAAATACTATCTCCATGAGCCAGCAAGATAGCTTAGCAGATTAAAGGGCCTGCTTAGGCAGACACAGGAACTTGAGTTTGATCCCAGGTGTGCTGTGCCCCCCCCCGGGGGGGGCACAATGAGACAGCTAGTGAGACTGGGCGTGGTGGTGTGTACCTGTAATCCCAGCTCTTGGGAGGCTGAAAACGGAGGATCACTACTGTGTAGTGAAACCCTGTAGACCCTGTACTAAATACATTAAAAAAAAAAAAAATCTCCACTGATAGCTGAATCCATACTATAGGCATAAGGTACATCCACATTTATTGACATGGAGGATGTGTTAGGTACAAACAGCAAGTTCCAAAGATAGATATAGATGTATAGATACAGATATACATCTTTCGATGCTTATATATGTATGAACAATATATATATATACTGAATATAAAAATATTGAAAATGAATATTGTAAATTATAGGCGGTATGACCCCATCTGTACATGGCACACACATACTCACAGGGGAAAGATATGCAAAGCCACACATCAAAATGTTAACAGAAGCATCCCTGACTGATGGAATTCCAAGTGGTTCCCTCCCTTTTTTTTTTAATTTTGGAATTTAAATTATGTATCTATTTCTTTTGGAATTTTTTTCCAAAGGGAAAATTTAACACTCATGAGTCATTTCATTGGTACAATGTTTTTCCAAATGTGCTTTTAAAAACACCAACATGAGATTCAGAAATCTTGCCGGAAACCAAGGTCCTCCAGGCCCAGCTCAGACCTGCCAAGCCAGAACCTCAGCAGTGACGGAGAATCATCATTTACACTTGGAATGGGCGGCATGTTTGTGCCCCCCACACACACACACATTGAAATTATAACCCCAAGTCAATGGCAATAGGAAGCAGAGCTTCCGGGAGGTGTTTTGATCTTAAGTGCTGAGTCTTTACTTGTGGGATCAGGACCCCTCTGCCATAAAAGCATATCATAATAAGTCAGCAGTTCGCATCCTGAAAGGTCTCAGAAGAAACTGCCCCTGCTGGCACCCTGACCTTGGACTTCCTACCCACAGAGCTCTAAGGAATAAATTTGTGTAGCTTTATAAGCACTCAGCTCATAACACGGTCGTGTATCATGTAACGACAGTGGTGCGTTTTGAGGCAGCAAGTGACTGTACAGTAGCGCGCCACAGCAGCCCATGCCCTCTGGGTGAATCTTTGCTTTCTGCACAGGTCCACTGAACAGGGCGCGACAGGTATTTCACGGGTGATCACTCCACCCTCCTGTGCCAGGTCTGCTTTCTCAAGAAGCCTACCTCTTTTCTACATTTTTCAGGACCCAAATCTCCTCACAGTCCTGAGGAGCAGACCAGATGCTAGGCTGACCTATGTGGCTCCAAGCAAAGCTTCCAGAATCATTATCTGACCCCTCCTTTACCTATGGTTTGTCTTTTCTGGATTTTTTGTTTTGTTTTTGGCAGAATTGGGGATTGAACTTATACCCTTGTGCTTACCAGGGAAGCGCTTATTCCACTGAGCCAGCTCCCTGGCCCGGTTTGTCTTTTCTGTTTCACAAGATTCTTCTGGCTTCAAGGACATGCTGCACAGACTGATTTGCATAGTTATACAACCAGTGAAAGCTGTCAGCCGCATTAAGGGTGCAGGGAGGGAGGACTCCCAGGTTCTGACCTTGTTTCTTGCTAGTCATGGGCTCTAAGTTTTTTAACCTCTGGAAGCCACAGCATCCTCAGCTGTGAGATGGAGGTAATCACACCTACCTGGAGGATACTCTGCCAGGTTTAAAGCCAGGATCCTGTATCTGTGCCAAGCATATAATGCCTGTAGGGGCCCGGCAAAAGAAGCTAGCACCCACCTGAAACAAGCAGCTCAAGAAAAGTGAAAGCCAGGAGGCTGGAAATACAGCTCAGTGGCAGAGTGCTTACCTTGCATCTATGAGGCCTGGGTCTGATCCTCAGCATCACACACACACACACACACACACACACACACACACACACACACCTGAAACAGCAGTTCTCAGTATCCCCAAGGAGTAGAGCAATAATGTACACTAAGAGTTTTCCCTTGCTATTCCAAATCAGTCTCTAGGGTGAACACCCAGGAAACTGATACCTAACAACACCCCAGGTGATCCAGATTGCACCTTGCAGGTGGTCCCTGGCCATTTTGCGGAACACTTTAGAGCAAAATAGAAAGAACTGCAATTATTGAATTCTCCTTGGATTACTTTCTTTTCGGTTCTAGGAAATTGAGCCCTGGGCCTGGGGTGTGCCTGATGCCGCCCCCACACTGAGCCCCACCCCAGCACCAGGCGTCTTGCTTCGTGATAGCTGTTTGTGCTACACATCACCAGTGATTGATGTTTGCCGGCTCTCAGCTTGGCCCAGCAGGCTTGGTTCTAAGCTAGAGTCGTGTCCGCCCATCTGTCATCGCCCCTGCATGAGCACCAGCATGCGCCCAAGGCATGTCCTCATGTCACAGCTGCTAACTTCTGCCAGCCAAGCCAGCACACGGCCACATCCAACATCACTGTGGGACCCGGCTGCCATTAGATTCTGTCTCAAAGCCAAATGCTTGTTTCTATTAACCAAGAATCAGCCAACAATGGCCTTTAAGCCTAACATGATCTGCAGCCTATTTTTATACTGTCTCTAAGCTAAAATGACTATTACATTTTTTATAAATTATGAAGAAAAACAAATTGAAGATGCAACAGAGACCACTTGTGGCCCACAAAGCCCAAAAAATGTACTACTTTTGGCCCTTGTTGAGCTCTACTGTACTTCAAAAGGATATTTTTGTGCAACATTTTGCACAAAGAGAGGTGCATGATTTTGTATTTTTCTTTCTTTTTGAGTGAAAGACAATTTAAAGTCATTTCTCAGAGCTGGGGCTACAGCTCAGTGCAAGAGCCCATGTGTAGCCTCCTCCAGGTCTGAGTTTCATCCCCAGACCCCGTCCCCCTCAAGAAAGTTTCTCAGCCTTCAAGTAGGAGCCACCAAGGAGGGAAGAGAGAGAGAGAGTTGAGAAAAAACGAGAGAGATATTAAACAAGAATGGTCTGAAAAAAGAAAATCATTTGAAAAGAAAGATATAAGAAAAAAAAGAAAGAAAAAATGGCTGGGGAAATGGCTCAGTGCTTCCCTGGCAAGCATAAGGGCCTGAGTTCAATCCCCGGTTCCACCAAAAAAAAAATCATTCCCCCCATACATCTTGGGTTCTAGACAGATTAACACAAAGCACACAAATGTATTTACTAGATGTACATGTACAAGATACAGAAACCTTTATAAAGAAATGAAGACCAGGCGTGCTGGTGCACACCACTAGGGAAGTGAGTTAAGAAGATCGCTGTGAATGTAAGGCCTGCCTGGGCTACAAAGTGAGATCCTGTCGAAAAAGAAAATAAAGACTCAAACTGGGCCAGGGATATAGATCAGTGGCACAAGTGCCTACCTGGCAAGCTTGAGGTCTTGAATTCAATTCCCAGCACTAAAAAGAAAAAAAAGATCTGAGTGTTTTTGTGCTAAGTTTAATGGGGATTGGACAATTATGTAGGAAAATGACAAACAAGAGCTACTTGTTGAGATTTTCCTCTGTGTCCCCATCTTCCAAGGTCTAAGACGGGCACCTCTCACATGACAATCTTTGATCTGCTGCAGGAAAAGGCTAGAAAAACTTCACTAAGTTTTACAACCTGCTTCAGTGGAGAAAAGAAGGAGGAGATCAGAGAAATGTTTCTGCACACACTCCTTCTCAGATTCCTCCCTTTTTTTTTTTTTTTTTTTTTTTTTTTTTGCAGAATGAGGGATTGAACTCAGGCCATTGGCTCTTGCCAGGGAAGCCCTTAGTCCACTGAGCCATCTTCCCAGGCCTTCATAAATTTTCTTGACTATAGGAATACCAAGCTTCCTATTCAGGGCAATGCAGGAATCCTTTTTTATAAAGAATAAAAATCTCTATGTGGCCGGGCATGGTGGCGTAGGCCTGTAATCCCAGGTCTCAGGAGGCTGAAGCAGGAGGATTGTTCTGAGTTCAAGACCAGCTTGAGCTACAAAGTGAGCATACGCCCAGCCTGAACTGCATAGTGAGACCCTGTCTCAAAAAGACAAAAAAAAAAAAAAAAAAAAAAAAAAATTAAAAATCTCTATGAATACCTATTTGAACCAGTTTTTATGTCATATTTATTTATTTATTTATTTATTTATTTATTTATTTATTGGTCTTTTGGGACAGGGCTTCACTATGCAGTCCAGGATAGCATTAAACTACCCTTGTAGCCCAGGCTGGCCTTGAACTTGCAATGATCTTGCCTCAGCCTCCAGAGTGATGGGACTACAGGGGTGCACCACCATGTCCAGCTTGAACAAGTTCTCACACTTTACTGGTTTCCACTTTAATCAAAATATGGGGGCTGGGGAGATGGCCCAGTAGGAAAACACTTCTCTGGCAAATGCAAGGGCCTGAGTTCAATCCTCAGTTCAGAAAAAAAAAAATAATAATAATAATTAATTAAAATATGAATTTCATGTTTGCATCAGAGTCTGCATTTTATATTTTTGAAAATTTGAATTTAATACACACAAAATAAGGGCCAGGGAGATGGCGCAGTAGAATAAGAGCTTCCCTGGCAAGTGCAAGGGCCTGAGTGCAATCCCTGGTTTCGCAAAACAAACAAACAAACAAAACATAAAATAGAAAAACTCCACCTGTCTTGGCCATCAAAAACATGATACAAAAGATAACATGTTTTTTAAATTTGATGGACCTCATCTATTCTTCTTCTCAGATATGCAATGATTCTCTTTTTTTTTCTTTTGTATTTTAGGGAAGGGTCTACAGGGTGTTCAGAGTCTCTACTAGATCAGACTGGTAGTGATCCACTTGTTTACAGCCTCCCAAGAGCTGGGATTACAGGCATTGGCCACCACACCCAGTCTCAATTGCCATCTCAGTGTGCTCCCAACCTAAAAGGCACCTGAGAGGAGTTCCTGTTCTCTAAAACCAAAGAATGAATTTTAGGAACAGAATAGATTGAGGGAAAGAAATCTCCTGTCCAAAAGAGGGACAGGAGGGGGTCCTGAACGAGTTATTCCTGGGAAACTGTCTCTACCAGAGACTTTTATAGAGGAAAACCGTGTGGTGAGGTAGGTCTAAGGTGGTGGAGAAGACATGGGATTTTGCTTAGGTGGTAATCAGGTGGGACAAAACTATGATCAACCAATAAGATTACAAGTACCACTGCTCAGGTAAAATTGATTAAATCCAGTGCGAAATGAAGAAGCGAGTCACATAACAAGTGGGCATAAATACAGGACAGGATCTCTTCCTGTTGGAAGCTGGGCTAGTGACTCATTTGGGCTTTTCCAAGGTGATTAATATCTATTTAGAATGTCAATCCCTGATGCTCATCCCTAGGGAAGTATATAACTTCCTAACTAAGAGAAGTGTCTAACTAAAAGAAGTGTCTGTCTCTTCCAAGTTGTAAAGACACCTTGTCTCCCACCTTGTCTCCTTGAGGGCCTGGCCCTGTCTGACTGCCCATAATATTTATATCTAATTCAGCTGCCTACAACACTCACAATAGAGCTGCAAATGAGTTCTGTACAGATGAGATGCTATAGGAGACACTTCCTGGTCCTCATCTCAATCCAAGAAACCAATATTTGTAATCCCAAAGTTACGTTATTGGAATCCCATCAAGTTGATTCCAATCTACCATTATCCATGCAACCCACGGCGAAAATGAGGACACTAAATTATATTTTTAATCACCAGGGAGTTGAGGGGCTCTAAGTCCTGCCATGACATGGCTTTCCAGAACCAAGAGAGCGACCCAGGGCCTCACCCGGTTTTTATTCAGTGAGGGAGTGGCTTGAGGATTGACTGAGAATTGTGGGAAGTAGGTGACTACTGTGAGCTGAGCTAGGTGGGTGGCTACATTTACCTCTGCCATAGGCAGAGAGGATATGCAGAGAGTAATCTGCATTATATAGTATTTAATGTTTTGGGAAGTCTGGTGCTTCAGCTTTGATGTAGTCTTTCAAGCCCCAGGAAGTCATAACCTCTATCTCGAGGCTCGATCCCAGCTGACGGCATGGAGCATTAGCTCTACCATCCTGTCTGCACCCAGCTCACATTAAGGAGCAGCAGGCTTACCAGGGAAACACGCAGGCCACCTTCAAAGACTATCACCAGCACCTCAGCTAGACCAATACACATTGCTTAAGGCCAATTGTGGGATAAACAGAAGCCCTAGCCAGCTCTGTACATAACAATATGAGGAAATAGGATCAGACTCAGTCAAAATGGAGACAGTCGCTCTTCTTTCAAGGAGAGCTGCTCAGGTGATCCCCCACAAGATGCAATTGATTCCTATGGCATGTGAATCTAATCTAGGGCACAGCCAAGGTGGCTGGTGGAAGTAGATGTGACCTGTTAATTACAAAGATCCTGGAACATGGGTGGAGGATACTTCCCAAAGCCCTGCTCTTGGGCTTCTCAGAAGATCTCAAGCAGGTCCTCAACAGGATTGATCTAGACTGGACATCAGTCTGAGGTGTAGGGTCCCAGCACTGCCTCTCAGAACCTGTATGTAGAAATTCTTATGGATTTCCTTGAGATTTGGATAGTATAAGGACACAGACACCAAGGACTTGCTCCTGTGACCTTCCTCGTGGTAGCCCACCCTGCTTCTTCTGGGTGGCCTTTATCACTTTTCTTCCTTTACTCAGCCCAAGGTTGTTTTTCCTTCATTTCTCACTTTAACTTTCCTGAATAAACTCGCTCACTGTGTTTTGCTCATTTTATTCAATTTTTTGTTTTTGATGAGATCCTGGACTAACTCCAAGGGAGAGGCACACAGCCTAGAACCCAGTAATAACATTTCATTGGCAAAACACTTTTTTTTTTTTTGTTTGTTTGTTTTTGTTTTTTTTCCCCCCCCTTGTTTTTTTTTTTTTTTTTTTTTTTTTTTTTTTTTTTTTTTTTTTTTTTTTTTTTTTTTTTTTTTTTTTTTTTTTTTTTTTTTTGTCTTTTTGAGACAGGGTCTCACTATGCAGTTCAGGCTGGCCTTAAGCTTACTTTGTAGCTCAGGCTGATCTCGAACTCACAACAATCCTCCTGCCTCAGCCTCCCGAGTGCTGGGATTACAGGCATGCGCCACCACGCCCGGCTGGCAAAACACTTTTAAAAGGAGCTACCTGATGACACCAACCACTACTGTCACCCTGAGGAACCAGTTTTGTATCTGTTGACAAATTCACTCAGTGTTCCCAATTGACTTGACTGTATTTACATCTGCCTTTTGGCTTCCCTTTTGAGTTGGCTTCTAACTCTTTATTGGTCTCTTATTTGGAGTTAAATAAAATCATTGACACATACTGTTTTAGTTGATTAAAAGTCATTTGAAAACACTTTCCTGGAAAGCTCAAGGGCCTGAGTTCAATCCTCGGTTCCACAAAAAAAAAAAAAGTCATTTGAGGAGTAGGGCATGGTGACTCAAGCCTATAATCCCAGTGCTTGGGAGGCTGAGGCAGGGGAATAAGTTCAAGACGTACATAATAAGACCCTGGCTGTAAGGGGGAGGGGGAAAGAAAAAAGGAAGGAAAGAGAAAGAAAGTTGTTTCATTTTTTAAAGGATTTTACCATTTAAACATCTTTGAACACTTAAATTCTCATTTGAAGACACTACAGGGCCAGCCAAATAGCTCAGTAGATCAAAGCGCCTGCAAACAGGTGCAGGGGCTGGGGGTTCAATCTCTGGGCCTGCCGTGCTGGCCCCGCCCCGAGAGTACACTGAGATGGCAATTGAGACTGGGCTTGGTGGTGTGCACCTGAAATCCCAGCTCTTGGGAGGCTGTAAACAGGTGGATCACTCTGAGTCTGATCTGGTAGTGAGACCCTGAACATCCTGTAGACCCTTCCCTAAAAAAGAAGTCAGTACAGTTCTGAGAGGCTCTGTCTACTCTTAAGTGTTGGGCCTGCATTTTGAGAATGACACTGCTGAGGAAGTAAGTTTTCGGCCACATCAGCAAGGGGAACAGGAAGGGGAGAGTAGGGAAGGGGAAAGGGAAGAGGGGAAGAGAGTGGGAGGAGAAGGGGGACACCAGGTCACACTGTTTATTCATTTACAATTGATAACAGTATAAACTAGGATCTTGAAGTGATCGCTACCATTCCTCAATCCATGTGGCTCAGACGCAGATTAGGGGAAAAAAACACAGAAGCTAGGTGTGCTGATGCACCCCTCTAATCCCAGCACTTAGCAGGCTGAGGCAGGAGGATCACTGCAAATTCAGGGCCAGCCTGAGCTACATAATGAATCAAGGCCAGCCTCAACTATTTAACAAGACTGCATGTAATAAATCAATAAATGCTTGTTTTGTTTCCAGTTCGTTTCTCAAAGTCTGTGCATATCCCAAGTAGCTTCACTCCAAAGGGCTCTCAATCTAATCATGCTTTTCAAAACAAACACAAGATCTGCTATTCTGTGGTGGGTGAGCCAGACCTCATCCAGGATAATCCCACATCCTGCCTACACGACAACCTGTATCTCTACAGTCAGCCAACAAACACTCATTTCAGAAAGGTAATGATGCTAGCCATATCAATATGAAAAAGAACCATCTATCCCTAGATGAGGCCTCAAGCAGCTGAGCCTATTGGAGGACCTTCCTGCCCAGCACAGTCTCAGGCCCTTGGGCATCCAGACCTTGCTAAGCAGCCCCTGAAGTGCTCGAAAGAAGCCTAGTCCACACTGAGCCTTGAAGATTAAGTACAACTTTGCTTAATGAAAAGAGGAAGAGGGGCACCAGAAGTCTCTGGATAGAGACAGAGACTTGCTATCACAAGGAACAGAGTGCAGGACAGCCGGGAGGAGGGAGAATGCAGTCCAGAGCAGAGCAGTCAGCTTGTAGAAAAAACTTCCAAACAGGAAACAAGACAGATGGTCAGGAACAAATCTCAGCAGGCTGAGAGAGGAACCTTCCCTGTGGGCCACCACTGAGGGAGACCTGAAGGCCACTAAAGGGAGTGTCGTGGAGTACAGAGGGCGACATCTGTCCTGCACAAAGTGCCCACGGGATCACCTCGAGGGAAGGTTCTGTGAGAACACTGCCTACGCTGATGACTGATTCAGGTTTACGCATAGCGCTAAATCTATTCAGATAAATGGAGCTAAGAAATTGATTCCCCCCCAAGCCTGTGGCTGTAACCTTAGCTCTCGGGAGGCTGAGGCAGTGTCAGTGTGGCTGCATAGCCCACAGCTGTTGTTGGGCTGAGAATCCTCCATGACACACTTTTGATTATAAACAAAAAAATGAGTACACCAATTCCAATATAAAACCAAAAGTGAGCCTTGAGATCTGCAAATGGATTCAACTGCTCCATAGCATCAGCAAACTTGTCCAGGTCTTTAATCTGGACATCAAAAGTGGCTGTCTTCTGTGACATTAACAATACTTTCCTTTGAAGAACATCTGTACCCAAAGTAATATATATATATATATATATATATATATATATATATATATATATATTACCGGCCCACAAGGAAGGTTCCTCTTCTCAGCCTGCTAAGACTTGTTCCTGACCATCTGTCTTATTGTAGAGAAAGGTCTACAGTGTGTTCAGGGTCTCACTACTAGATTGGATTTGTAGTGATTCACCTGTTTACAGCCTTCCAAGAGCTGGGATTACAGGCATGCTACTATGCCCGGTCTCAACTGTTATATGGTAATGGGGTGATATCAAAGAGAGTCATGTTAAAGTGACATTTTAAACCTTGTTGTAATTAATAAACTTTCAATTTGATCTTCCATCCAAAGGACAGAGGTTTCTAGAATGCTCACGTGAGTTATTAACTTTATATTAATATTTCACTGAATTTCCTGCTGTTGCCAGAAATTCTTGTCCAGTTGTCTACGAGGTGAGCAGTTAACATGGAATGAGCTAACATAATAGAGTCAATAATGGCACAGGCCCTCAGAAGCCCCAAGGAAGTTATCCCTGCTATGATCAATCCAAGTATCCTCTTGGTCCAATTGATAACTCTTTCAATTAATGTCTCTACCAAGAAAGAACTCAGTGAACGACACCACGGCTCCGGTAGACTGACTGGAGGCTAAGGTCCGGGAATCCTGGCCACGATCAGCACCGTGGAGTCACTGGAAGAGTCCAGGCATGACACACTGGATCCGATAACAGTTAGTACATGAGAACATATTTGGTTGCCACTCTACCTTTCTAATAGTACTTGAAGACCATAAGCATATATATTTACTTTTATTTTTATTTTTATTTTTTTTTATAGAGTTACCCTGTAGCTTTCTTTTTTTTTTTTTTTTAATTCCTTTATTTATTACAGTGTCTCGCTACATATCACAGATTCTTTTTTTTGCGGGGGTGGGGTGTGAGCTCAGCCAGCCCTGCGGGGAGGGGCTGGCATGGCATGTGGTGCTGGGGCTCGAACCGCGGTCCCTGGGAGGCGCTCTAGACCACTGAGCTATCTTGCCAGCCCTATATTTACTTTTATATATACATACATACGTCCTGGTAATGCTACTTTGACTTTTCCTCCAATTGTCAGCTGCAGATGCCCAGTCTGCAGGAGTCCACCATGAAAAGGGAGGGCTAGGTTCCATAAAGTATGTTGTATGGGCCCAGTTTTGTCACTGATAATGAGTCTGGGGATGGGAGTATTGAGGCCTCTACCTGACCATGTAACATTGGACTAGGCCCCTGAGATCATGATATAGTTGGAGGAGTCTGCAAAAGAAATCTTGTGCCAATCTCGATCTTTCCCTGGAAGTAATCCTGTGGGGGAATCGTCTATAAAGGAATAATTAAATTTGCGTATATCCTGTTCATGGGATGGATTCCTGCAAGTCTGCTATGTGCCTGAATCACCTTCCTCAAAGTGAGGGACATGAGCTTCTGGAATATAGACAGGAATGGTAGATTTAAAATCTCTTACAAGGTTACCATCCAGTGGAATAGAATTTAGGGTTAACAAGGCAAATTGTCCTTTAAACAGTTGTTCTTGGGGCCAGGGAGGTGGCTCAGTGGAATAAGCACTTCCCTGGCAAGCGCAAGGGCCTGAGTTCAATACCTGGTTCCGCAAAAAAAAAAAAAAAAAAAAAAAAAGGCTAACATCTTGCTGTAGGTGGGCTACACACAAGGGAAGCCATACAAAAAGAGATGTAATATTGCCGGGCGTGGTGGCGCACGCCTGTAATCCCAGCACTCGGGAGGCTGAGGCAGGAGGATTGTTGTGAGTTCAAGACCAGCCTGAGCTACAAAGTGAGCTTAAGGACAACCTGAACTGCATAGTGAGACCCTGTCTCAAAAAGACAAAAAA
>PVKA01045521.1:0-15492 GCA_004027165.1 Ctenomys sociabilis | reverse complement strand
GGCGGAGTCGGCCGCGCTGTCTCTGGCCGGTCTCAGGTGCTGGGCGGGGGCGGTCGGGATGGAGCAGGATGGCGGCCTTTTTTGTCTTTTTGAGACAAGGTCTCACTATCAATTTTTCTTTTTTTATACTATCTTTTATTCTCTTTAGAAAATAAAAAAGTTAAAACATTAAGTTAAGGAATAAAACAAATTAGATCTCTGGTAATCCATAAAGAGGAAGGCAGAAATATAGCTCAGCAGCATAAGCATCTGCCTGGCAAATACAAGTTCCTGAGTTCAATTCCTGGTACAAAAAAAAAAAAAAAAAATCCATAAAAAGGAAACTGAAGAAAATGAACACAATATAAAGAAAAGAAAGCCACAGTCTAAAATATTAACTGCAGCACTGAAAGGGCAACCTGTCTTTGATAATACAAGGTAAGACCTGAGCGGGTTGGCAACTCCAGTGAGAAACAATGAACCAGGCAGGCAGCAGCAACTCCAAGAAAAGCCCATGCTTACTGCACACCTCAAAGACAACATAAGATTTTACTCTGAAAGTAACACCTTCAATATGGTAGACTACAGTTAGAGAAGAAACACAGTGCAGCTCTCTATATATTTGAGAGGGTTTCATCAGGAACCATTTGTGGAAGGGGTTAATTGTTTAGGACTGAGCTATGAAAAAACTGCACTTGACACTTTTGGGTCACACTTCTTCAGGAACTGACTGGGAGATAGCTACAAGAGATAGTCATGGAGGCCATAGATCACCAGAGAAGTTTAAACTCAAGTCAGCAAAGACACCAGGGTCCTGCCCTCTATAATGAGAACACCAGGGTGTTTGTGTGTGTGGTTTTTGCAGAGGGCAGAGTATGAAAGTGGTGGCATTGAGTCACCAAACAGGATTCAGTGGTCTGTTTGCTTTCTGCATCTGGCAGTATGGTCAGTTACACCTCAGCTTAAAAAGTTATCACATCCCAGGGTGCAAGAGAGAGGAGCTTCTGGAGTAGGAAAAGGGAGCACCTCACAAACCCACTAGATTAGAGAGCTACACTGAGAAAACGGTATCTAGGAGTACACAGAGGAACACAGAATAGACGGCAGCTAGAATGAAGACAGCACTAGGATAAACAACACTGACCAATGATGCCCAGCAGGAGTGAGACAAAACTAGTTTGCACACATAACAAATGTGAGCATGGAAACCTATAGAGGATTTAGTAGTGACTCCTTATTCCTCAAAATATATGATGGATTTCAATATTACAGAATCCGGAAAGAAACCATTTATTCAAACCGATGGAGAATCTTTTTGGACTCATTCTGCTTTTTCCTCTCTGATTTTTGGAGGATTTAGTGTCTTTTTTCTACCTTTTGCTTTCTTCTTTTTTCAGTTTTTCCTTCCTTTTTCTTTTTTACTTCTTTTTGTTGTTTAATCATTTCTATTCTTCCTATCAGTTTTAATTTTTTTACCCCTTACTAAGATACTTTATCATATTTTCCATTCCTTCTTATCTTCCTTTTCTACTTAAATTTTTAGTTCTTTCTTTCTCTTCTTGCTCCTGCCCTCCATTTTAATAAATATTAACATTAAGCTTTATTTGGCTCAGTAGAATAAGCACTTCCCTGGCAAGCTCAAGGGCCTGAGTTCAATCCCTGGTTCTGAAAAAAAAAAAAAAATATATATATATATATATATATATCAAGCTTTATTAACATTTAAATAATAGTGTATGCTATTATTGATGAATTTTTTTTGAGATAGGGTCTCACTTGTAGATCAGACTTACTTTGTAGACCAGGTTGCACTGCAACCCATGGTGATCTTCTTGCCTCTGCACCCCAAGTTCTGGAACTACAGGTTTGTGCCACCATGCCTGGCTCTAGAATGGTGGTCTAGAATTTGTATTTAGTAGATACTCGTAGTACATTGATATTTGTATTGTCTTTGTGTCTATATTATTATTGATATAGTAGTAGAGTTATATGTTTTATGTCAGTATTCAGTGTGTTTTTGACTCTATTATTCTTGCAGGTTTCATTACCAGAGTGGCATACTCCTTGTTACTAAGTTATTTTTATTGGATGCCAATATATGGTTTGTATTTGTGTCACAAAACTATTATAGTTCATTTCCAAAGAACTGTGTGCTGAGCCAATCATATTACACGTCCCTGTTCCTAAAATAACAGGTGGATAGATCTTAAGACAGAGAAATAAAAGCCTAAATGCAGCCAGGCATAGAGTGCATCAGTTGAAAACAAATTTTAGCTAAGGAAAACTCCACAGTAGCTACAAAGTTTTTCTGCTATAATCAATCTTCAATCCTCACACAAAATGTGAAAAAATGAGGCAACAAAAATACCTCCTCAAATTTCCAACTTCCCC
Source organism: Ctenomys sociabilis (assembly GCA_004027165.1). Lineage (NCBI taxonomy): Eukaryota > Metazoa > Chordata > Mammalia > Rodentia > Ctenomyidae > Ctenomys > Ctenomys sociabilis. The sequence goes on along the minus strand of PVKA01045521.1, from coordinate 13,122 downwards.
AGAGCTAATCATGGAGCATAAATGAGAAAATTAAAAGACAGACAGCTGAATTATGTGAAATAATAAAAGAAGAAACAAAAAAGAAGCAGTAAGGTGCTCAGTGAGCTCAATTATATCATAATGAAGCATTTAACTGACTCAACAAACACCATAATAGGCAAGTTTATAGAAGACACTACAAAAAAACTAGCTCAACTACACCAACAATAGTGGTGCATGCCTGTAATCCCAGAACTCAGGAGGCAGAGGCAAGAGAACTGTCATGAGTTTGAGACCAGCCTGGGCTACCATATGAATTCATCCTAACCTGAAAAAAAAAAAAAAAACAGCTAGCTGAGCTAAACACAAGTTTGCAAAACACTAGTGACAATTTTAGCAAAAAATTAGGGCTCATGAAAATGTACCAAACATTAATCCAGAAAATAAAAGTACTAAGGAAAGTATGGCAGCAGAAGTGACTCACATCACAACTAGAAAATAGGGCTGATACAGATGACCATATACTCCAATACTTTAAAAACTACAAGGATATGTGGCAAATAGGTCCAGCTTCTGCTAGACAATGCAATGAAAACTTATCTGAGGCTAATTGGAATTAGTAAAGAAAAAAAAAAAAAAACAAATACAGCGTGAATGATATAAATTACCTATTTACATAAGCAGTGGCTATAAATTTGCCTAGTGTGGAAAAAATTTAAAATACTGTTAGGAGAGGCATACAAGACCCCAAATACTCGTGATCATAAAAATCTTTTCCTTAACACATATTAGTCAGAAGTTCAACACAAAGACAAAACATGAAAAGCTATTAGAGAAGAGTAACAAATCACTTAAAGAAATAAATCCATTATAATTATACCAGATTTTTTTCCATAATTTTATTGAAAAACAAATAGCAATGAGACAGTTTCGAATCAAATTATTGGAACAGGTTCAATAATTAATACATTGCATATTGTTTTCTCAGTTGTTATTTGCTGTACAAGGTGCAGACATGACATTTTATTTAGAAACACTATTAGAGCAGATGATTCTATTCATTGAATTAAGAGAACATAGCTGTGTACCTATCTTTTTTTTTAAGCTGAATTATAGTACAGTTTCAATAACTAATACTTTTTACATTGTTATCTTCCTAGTGGTTATCCATAGTACAAGAAGCAGACAGGATATCCTGTCCAAACACTATTACTGCAAATCTTTCTTCCCATAGAACTACATAAAAGTAGCTGCATATTTATCCTAACTGTTATGTATATACAACTACAGAATGGTCCTATATCAGGTTTCTCAATACAAACCTTAGAGATCAGGAAAGCATGGAGAGAAGTATTTTAAAAACTTAAAAAGAAACAAAAAAAGCACTTTCAATCCAAGCTGCAAAATTATCTTTCAAAATTAAAGGAAAAATGAGATATTTCTATAGCAAAGTACTTTCTAAGGAACTCATGACTACCAAGATACCACATGAGAAATGTTCAAGTATAACCTTACAAAAACACAGCGAAGCCAACAATGCCAAAAAAGTCTAGTGGAGTGAACAAGCAGTTAAATGGAAAGTATTAACAATAGGAAAACAGTACAATCACAGGAATGTCACTATCATCATAGTAACTCTCAATGTTAGTGGCCTTTACTCTCCAGTCAAAGGACACAAATTGGCAGACTCAGACAAAAAATGAAATCTGCCAGTGTGCTGTATATAAAGATACATTTAATCTAAAAAGAAATCTGTAGACTAAAATCAAAGGATCAAAAACAATACTCTATGAAATGGAAAACTGAATCCAAGCAGAAGCTATGTTGTTTTCATACAAGATGGATGTCAAGCCAAAATTAATAAAAGAAGCAAAGCCAGTCAATATATGTTGACTAAAGTCACAATTAAACGGGAAGAAATAATAAATATAACTATATATATATATATATATAGTTATATATATATATATATATATATATCCACTTCCATATCCAACTTGATAAAACAAATACTACTGAACATAAAAGATCAGAAAACCTTCAAAAAAATTACAGTAGGTAACCACAATACTCACTATCACAAACAGATCAACTGTACAAAGAATCAACATCTAATGTAGAACCACACCTTTGAACAAATGCGCTTAATAATAGCTGCAGTGTTCCACACAACAGAGTACATATTCCACTCAGCTGCACCTGGCATGTTCTACAAAATAAACCACATAAATTACACAAAAATATGGAGATTAAACAATAAACTCTTGAATAATCAGTATGTCATACAAGAAACCAAGAAAGAAATTAAACAGTTCATCCTTATAATCAATTGATAAAGCCATATAAATATATCAGGAAATGAGAAGAAAATATTTAAATAAGGAGACAAGAACAAAAGAGAAAATAGGGGGCAAAATGGAAATAAAGTTTTTTGTAAATAAGGAGGGGAAGAGGAATTGAAAGGAGAAAGCCTTGGAAAAAAAAGAAGCAAGGTATATCATGTGCAGGTACAAATTCCATATGATGAATATAATATGATCAAGATGTATATTTAAAGTGTTCTAATAAAAAAGTAAATTGTTATTTTTAGAAAAGGGCTTCCAGAGCCTACAGGACTCAATGAAAGCACTCCTCAGAGGGAAGTTTATAGCTGTGAATGCCCACACCAGAAAAACAAAGTGAGCTCAAGTAAATGACCTAACCATGCACCTCAAAGCCCTGAGAACCAAGAACTATCTAATTCCAAAACTAGTACAAGGAAGGATTTATAATGATCAGAGCAGAAATAAATGAAATTGAGACTTAAAAATCAATAGGAATAATCAATGAATCAAAGATACATTCATTAAAAATAAACAAAATTGACAAAGCTTATTAAATATTACTCCAAAAGAAAGAAAAAAGACTCATATTGATGCAATTATAAATTTAAAAGGTGAAATCACAAAGAACACCCGTGAAATCCAGATTATTAGTAACTTCTTCAAAATATCTGTGCTCCACTGAATTGTGGAATCAAAACTAAATCATTTCCTCATACATGTGAATTGCCAAAACTAAACCAAGAACGCAGAAAACTTCTGAATAACCCAATAGAGAATGAAATCAGGGTGATAAATTTTTTTAAGAGTAAGAATTTATTGAGGAAAAAAAAAACTTCTATGTGAGAGGGACAGAAAGGGGACCTAGAAAGTGGCTTGCCCATCAAGCCAGCATCTCAAGGCTGTTTTATTGAGCAAAGCTATTAGGTGAGGCAGGCTTAAGGTGGGACAGAACTATAACCATCAATAAGATTACAAATATAATCACTTAGGTAGTACTGATGCAATGGCAAATCATAGGATGAGTGTGAGGTGGAACTAACCTATGATCAATAAGTATACAAAGTGTAATAGTCACTTGGGTAACTGATTATTTTATTTATTTACTTATTTATTTTCGTGGCCAGCTCAGCCCCCTCTGGGGGCAGGGCTAACACAGCATATGGTGCCAAGGATCAAAACGTGGTCCCTGAGCTTACCTAAGCTTGCCTAAGCAGGTAATTTAGACCACTGAGCTATTTCACAAGCCCGTAACATTGGTTAAACAGGGATAAATGGGGGAAATAAGTTACATAGCAAGTGCACATAAACAGACAAGGACTCTCCTGGAAGGGATGGGTTGAGGAGGTTTAGCTCTCCACCAAAGTGATTAATGCCTACTTAGAATATCAATCACTGCTGTTCATCACTAGGGGAAATATATGGGTGAGCAGTTCTTTTTGTTGAAGCCTGGCCTTCGGTGAATAGTCCTGCAGCTACAGTTGTCTCCTGTATTGACCTCTTGAGAGCCCAGACCTGTCTGACTACCTACAATATCCCTACCTAACTTAGCTATTTATATTTCCCTCTGAAGGAGCACCCCTAAGTACCATTAGGAGGCAGTGGTTGAAGACTGATCTGGCCACTTATAGCTGAAGAGGCTCATAGTTCTGATCAGCAGTCATAGGTAGTCTACAGAAGGTCTATCTAAAAGCCTTCAACAGATGTCAGATGTTCTTGTCATGGACAGATGTATAGATTTTAGTCTAGAGGAAACAAGAACTTAAAAACAAATATGCATGGGTTAAATAATAAAATCAACAAGAGAGCCAACAAAACTTTCCACCAGGAGAAGCCAGTAATAGATTTCCATAAAGGATAAGGAGAACATCCAGGGAATGTCAGAATGTGTTATGTTGTTAAACTGTCATCTAATATATTTAATAGCTATTGAGACATTAGCAAAAAGATGAGGAATGTACATACAGCATTCAGCTTTTAAAATTGCACAAGTACCCCCCTACCTTGTGCTGCTGTTAAAATATTTAATGCCATAAAATTTTGGAGAGTAGATTGCCTTATTAATCTTATTTCATCATTCAGGAGAGAGTGACCAGTAACAGTGTCATTTAAGGTTCACTGAGCATAGTTAGTTAAGGCCTCGGTGTGTTGCATGACATCCTTTAACCCTAGGATAAAAATGGAAGCCAAGTGATCTTACCAGAAAAACACAGTTCTAGATCATCAATGCCATGGGCAGGGTAAGTTTGCAGGTTTGTCAATACTTTTGACACTTCTGCCTTCTAACCAGGAAAATTCCAAAATGCATCTTCTCCTCCATGCAAGGAGCAGCCAGGGCCACAAATCGGTTCCATAAGACCAATGAGTACCATTGGGTGCTTTCCATCTAATTCCAGGGCAACTAAAGCAGTTTGTTGCAAACCAACCTCCAACTTCTAAACTTGAAAGTTATTTTCTGTATACATTGTTTAGGGAGGTATCCATCCTAAGTGTTGAGGTTTGAGGTTTTACAAAGGAGAACAAATTAATACAGGATGCAGAATTTATATAATTATTTTCTAATATTCATCAAAAAAATCATATACAAAGAGTGCATGAAATCTTTCCACATACTAAAGACCAAAGAATCCAGTTGAGATCCTGGATCCCACAATAATGCCCTGCATGAGTGCAGCTGAAGACCTAGAGCTCACAGCAAATCCAATTGGTGGGCTAGAGCCAACAATCATATCTCATGAGATCTGCTTCCTGGATTTGCCCTGAGTAGGCCCGAAGTTCAGTGGGAGAGACTAGAAAGTCTGTTTCATAAGGATTAAGGCTCTGTGTTAGCAGACTGAGGAACATTCACTAACCCCAGGAAGCAATGCTCAAGGTAGAAACTGGAGCTTCTCCGACAAGTATGACAGCCATGCTCAGCAACAGGGAGGTCCCAGGTTCTTCTGAGGATGGGGAAATCTGAGTTCTCATCAGAAAAGCCAACAACACAACAAGCTCATACAGGAGACTAACCAGTGCAACCACTTCCACTCCAGAGCCAGGAAGTGATACTCAAGATGAGAACCAGAGCTCCCCAAAAGTGAACCACAGCCACTTTCAGCAACAATATCCCAATCTCTTTCTCCAGGGAGAACAATCAAGCTCACCAGGAAAGCCAGCATGACAATATCCTCTAGCAGAATAGCCCAAGGAAACCAAGAGCTTCCCAACAATCTATTTCTCCAAATAGCTTCCCTAACAGACTCACTTCTTCTCCAGCCCTTCCTTTCATTCTGCTGGCAAAAATCTTCATGCAAGCCTTCCATACCCAGTACCACACTGATTTAATTCATCTAGGTGTTACAAGTTGACCACCAACTGGCATCCACCACACCAAGTATTTAGTAAAATTAGACCAGTGAGAACAGGAGTGGGATTTTTATTGTTCCCATTATAAGGGATATCTCTTTCTACTGAGATGTCCAAAAGTGAGTGTTAGCCATAGATACTCATCCCATATCTGAAAATAGCCATCTTGATATCTATAGTTCTTGGCCATCAGAATAGACTTATTTTTATTTAATAGGAGTCCTAATAGAGCTTTTAAAGAGGCTTCAATGGCATTATTAAAAAAGATAGTTTCATGTTCAGAATCATTAAGAAGTGGTCTATAGTTTGTAGACCATTCAGTTACCTTGTAATGGTGTGTTGAACTGTGAACCAGTGAACTCTTTCATAACTCATCAATATAGCCTTAGAGTTTATTTTAATTGTCTCCTTGGAGTTGGGATACTCACCTAAGAAGTAAAGATAAAGTCTAGATGTGCTTGATAAGGGGAGCAGGTTACATATACAGTAAGATATTTGTTGTAATAACTCTCCATATTTGTATGCCCAGCTTAGAAAGGAATTGTATGCTCCCATAGGTGGTAAAATAGTGAGTAAAAAGGATAGGTAACATCTTAGGGGCTGGGAAGGTAGCTCAGTAGTTTAAGCACCTATCTGTCAAGGGCAAGGACCTGAATTGAATCCCCAGTACCACATGTCATGCTGGCCCCAGAACCCTGGGTGTGCTAAAACTGGGCATGGTGGGGCATGCCTATAATCCCATTGCTGGCTAGGCTGAAACAGGAGGATCTCTACAAGTCTGAGCTGTGAAGTGTAACCCTTTACCAAATAACTAAATAGATTTTTAAAACTTCATATAAAATGTGACATTTTAGATTATCTAAAGATTTTGTGTTTTCTTAGACAAGAATTTTAAGTCTTCCATGGGTTCACAGAAGTATTCTGATGATGGTTTCTCATACTAAGCAAGTCTCTGGTTCCCAGGACTTGAGTCATATGTGGAATATCCAGGAGTTAGGTCTGCAACCTTGACAGCTGATGAAGTTGACAAGACTACAGTGTATGGTCCTTTCCTAGTTGTTACTATGGAAGAGATGATGGGGAAGACACTTTGCCAGCATTAAGTCTCTGGGGTACAATATGGGATTTCCCTTTTCTTTAGACAGGGCTTCTGCTAGCTGTTGAAAAGTCTATTGGAAATTAGCCAGTGAGACAGTAGCCATCAGTAAGACCTCTCTCTATTGAAGAGAAAATTGGTAGGGAGAAAAGGACATCCATAAAGCACTTAAAATGGACTGAGGCCTAGAATTTGAATTGTATTTCTTATTTTGACATGAGCTAAAGGTGGTGTAGATGGGTCGTCTGAGACATTTTGAAAAAAATATCTCTTTAGGGTTTCATTCATTTTTCTACCTTTCCTGATGACCTCTATGCACAATGGAAGTGATACAGAATGAGGCAATAATAGTTTTTTACAAAAACCTACCATCACCATCTCACCCCAAAAAGAAGGGCTATTTTAAAGAAATCAACCAACAACAAATTCTGGAGCAGCTGTGGGGAAAAAGGAAACCTGGAAGTGCAGACTAGCACAACTACTATGGAAATCAGTGTGAAGACTCCTCACAAAATTAGGATTGGAAGTCCCATTTGACCCAGCTGTTCCCAATCTGTCTATTTTTCTAGAAGAATTAAACACATCATATCATAGCAAATAATATTTATAGCAGTACAATTTGTCATCGCTCAATCTTCAAAACAATCCAAATATCCACCAACTGAGAAATGGACAAAGAAGATGTGGCAGTTTTATACAGTGGAGTATTACCCAGCTATTTAAAAAAGGTAAACTTGAGGCTTTTCTAGGTAAATGGTTGCAACTACAGACCATACTCATAAGTGAAATAAATTATACCCTCATGTGCAAACATCATATTGTTTGCTTAATGTAAGAATCTGAAATAGTAAATAAAAATCTGAAAGGTACAATAGATATTATGAAAGGGAAAGAAACTGCTCAAAGGGAAAGAACAAGTAAGATGAAAGAAAGGAGAAAAGAAAGAAAAGGGGAAAATGTATGTATATGAATAGCATAGCTAGGATTATTGTAGTATTAATTTCCATTGTTTTTCTGAAGGGAGCAGTTAGTGCTTAAAGTTTTTATTTTGAACAATTTTGCATGTTTATATAACAATGTGCAATATGACAACTATTATTTGAATTACTATCACCTTGTTTTCTCTTTTTTTTTTCTTTTTGAAATTCTGAATCAAAAGAATAAGGCAAGAGAAAGAAATAAGAAGAATATGTATAGGAAAGAAAGAAGTTATATTATCTTTATTCATAGGCTATATATATTTATATATATTTCACCAAATGACTCCAAGAAATAATAAATTCAGCAAGGTAGCAGGATCTAAAATATTGATAGCGTTCTCATGCACCAATAACAAATCCACTGAGAAAGAAATTAGGAAACTCATTTATAATAGCTTCAAGAAAAGTTAAATACTGAGGAATTTGTTTAATAAAGTAAAGTGAAAGACCTGTATAATAAAAACATATGGCATAGTACTCTGGAGAAGGAGACTGAAGAGGACATCAGAAAATGAGATGCTGTGCTCTGATTCTGGACAGCTTCTTGTCCCTGTGATTGTGTGTGCTATCTCCAGCACTCGCCTCTGTCATGAAGCAAGGACAGCATCACCAGAAGTCCGTGTGGCCGTTCACATCATACCACCGCTGCATAGTCAAGTTATACTTCTTTTACTTAAAAGATTAACTAAAAAGTGGAAATTTATTAAATAAATGTTTATAACACTGTTCTGTTTAAATAATTCTAGTATTTAGATTCCCGTATAAATTACTATACATCATGAACCACACTGTGAGAGTGAATCAGATTACCTAACAGAAGATGTTGTATAAATGAGTACAGCCACTGAGAAAATCCGTATGAAGAATCCTCAAAAGCAAAAACTAGAAATTTCATTTGCCTCCCAAGAGGGTTAAAGTTATCATAGGACAGTGATAAAATGTGATAGTTAACTATTATGTCAACTTGAATAAGAAATGCCCAGCTGATTGGATTAACATAGTTCTGGCTGGAAACACTTACTAAAGAAACGACCCACACTGGGTGTAAATGGCACCAACCAGCAGGCTTGTGCACTGAATGGAATAAAATGAGGAACAAAGAAGGAAGCCTCCTTTTCTGTTTCTTCACAGGAGCTCCAGTGTCTGTCTTCACCTGGATGCCTCCCCTGGCTTCCAGCACTGACTCTTCAACCTTCCATTGCAGACTCTCTGAACTCCTTCTATGGACTCACTCAGGACTCTACAGTGAGCTACAGGTCTTCCATCTTTGACTGAATTCTTTAAATCTGCAGCATGCAGTCAGCCCTTTTTCACTCTCTTGCTCTTGATTCTGCAGATGTAGGTATGAGCTCATCTGGTAAATCCTTATGTATGTATACATCTTATATTGAATCTGTTTCTTTAGTGAATACTAATACATACATGCATACCTATATTTATACCAGCACAATTCATAATAGTTAAATCTTGGAAGCAGCCTCTATGTCTATCAAAAGATAGACATAGAGAGTAATCAAAAGATTACTAAATAAAAAACATGTGGTGTATACGCAATGGAATACTACTGTGCTATAAAGTGAGATAAACTTAGGGGATTTATAGAAAAATGGATGCCCCTAGAGACCATAATGTTCAGTGAAATGAATCAAAACACAAGCTTAAATATCAAATGGTTTCTCTTATATGAGAAACCCAAAACATGAATAAGGAGCAAAATAAAAGATAAATAGATACATCTTTCACAAATGGGAAAGGATCAACAGATCAAGGAAGGGCAGAGAGAGGGGCAGGGGATGAGAAAAGGAATTAAGATGTGTTAAGTGCATGTATTGGCTCCTCACAGGAAATATAAACACTGTGACTGCAAACATGTACTCCTAATTAAAAGAATTTATAGAAAAATAGTAGTCTTGTGATTCCCCAGAACAAATCTCAAGAAATATCAATACAGGAGTCTATGAATATACCCACAAATGAATTATTTAAGGTAAGACGCAAGTAGTCTTACAGAAGTCAGTGGAAGAGGGCTTTAGTCTTACTGAACCACAATGTCAAAATCAGTCAGTGCTGAAGAGTTGGAGGTGGCCAGGGTAGTGTTTAGCCAAACCATCTTTTGTCAAATTTGAGAGTCAGAGGCAGAGCTGCTGTGGGAAAAGATGATAACTGTTATAAGAAACAATGTCTCGATACTGTACCTCAGGTGGAGGTGGTGGAAGAAAGGGCAACAGTTCTTAGATGGTAACAACTCAAGCATTTTCTCAGGCAAGTGAAGAGAGATCAGAGATGCCTCATAGACAAGATAGGTTGATTTAAGTGAAAGCTATTAAATGCATAGATGTATTGGCTAGGATTGAGGTAAAAGCACAAGTTGCACACTTTCATACATATTCATTGCATAATTAGAATATAAAATTTCTTGTCAGAGTGTTGGTTTGTTTGCTTGCTTTTTGAGATAGGGTCTTGCTATGTAGTTCTGGCTGACAATGATCCTCTAGCCTCAGCCTCGCCAATGCTTGGGTTATAGGTGTGCACCACCACACCCAGTTCATGTTAGATTCTTATGTAAAGCATATTTCTGAAGTTCCATAGAACTCAACCATAGGGGACTAGGGAAATAGCTCAGTAGAATAAGTGCTTGCCTGGCAAATGCAAGGTCCTGAGTTCAATCCCTAGCACTACCAAAAAAAAAAAAAAAAAAAAAAAAAAAAACTACACACACACACATAAGGAAAACATTTTGGCCCTGGGGAGATAGCTCAACCATAGAAGGAATTTAATGAATGTGTGCTAGTTAAAGGAATCCTTATCTAATCAAGATGATAACCTTTTCAGGTTCTTTGTGTTCAAAGTTAACAAATTTGAAATGAATCCAAGTCTAAATAGTCTGGATTTCTACCATTTTTTATAATGCTGGCTATAAATGCTACCAGTTCTGACTTAGTATTTACCTTAATGATAAACATTAGGGAATGTTTATTCATTTGGGCTGGAGGAAACAGGTCTTATCTTCTGATGAAGCTTTTAAAATGAACCTTGTATGCAAAGAGTGCTTTATTTCTGTCAAAGAGTACATACCTGCTTAGATTTCCATAAGCCTTTATAAAAACCAAGACTTTTCTAAGATTCGGAGCAGCACGCCACATGCTTGAGTTCAGAACCCACAGTGCTTGTAAGATTAATAGATACAGTGGGAGACTTTTGTCCTGGGTGCTTCATTTTAGAGCAGGTTGATTCAGAGTTGTACAAGTAAGAAGCGTCACCAGTGGATGGTGTCTGGCCATCGTTCTGCATGTCCAGCTCACTAAATGACTTTGCTTTTCTTCTCTTTCCAGATTTCATTTTTAAAAGGTTTTTAAGTTAAATTTTCCCAAAGTAGGCAGGTCTTTCCATTGAAATTTTCCATCCGCTCTCCTTCTTCCATGATTAATTTTCACCAGTAGCAACCGGAAGGGATCCTAAGAGTGAACAGTTTCTGCCTGATGGTACTCTGTGCCTGATGGATGGTGTGCTCACATTTGACATGGTCTACGTTAAAGTATAAGTGCTGCTTCCTACTACCTCAAGGGTGATATCAGTTTTGTTCTGCTTATTTTATAATTTTTCACAGTGGCCTAGGAAAGGAAATGCTATATCTGTATATACACAGCATAACTTGGATAATTGTAGTGCTAATTTCTACTGATCTAGTGAAAGGTGCAGCTAATGCTTAAATTCTTTCTTCTTTTTATGTTTTCATTCTTTCTTTTTCTGGTCATTTTTTTTTTACCAATTTTTCATGTTTATATCTAGTAATATGAACAACTAATTTGAAGACAATAATATGCAATATGACAACCATTGTTGAACTCATCATTTTGTTTAGTGAAATTCTCTACTGTTTCTCATGTGTTTTTTAGTATTTTTTATCTTCTTTAAAGAAAGAAGTCAAAATGACTTTGTTTTCTGATTTCCATTGTTCAGTTCTTAAAACTGAAGTGCATAACATACTGAGAGATGATAATTTTAAATACACAGTAATTTGAAGAGAAATTAATATGTTCTCTTAGGTCCAGTGAAAACCTCTTCACTGTCTAGAAGTAGCTTTTAAAAAGTTAATATTCTTTCATTAACTGAAATTAGAGCTTCCATAACTCTCCTATTCCCTGTTAGGTATCGCCCCCAAAGAGCTTAAGATAGCACACTACTGTATGGTTATAGCAGCACAACTCAAAATAGCTAAATCCTGGAAGCAGCCTGTGGACCCAGCAACAGATGGGTAGAGAAGGAAAATGTGGCATCTATAAATAATGGAATACTACTTGGCTATAAAGAATGACACATTTGAGGCATTTATAGGAAAATGGAAATACTTGGAAAATACATCGAGTGGAATAAACTAGACATACAAAACTAAATACCATATAGCATCTCCCAGTTGAAAGAGGCAAAGTACAAAGAGAAAAATAAAGGCTGGGTAGACAGGGACAAGGGGCTGGCTCTCTTGGAATAGGAAAGTGGTGTATGGGGGAAAGCATGAGGGGTGATAAGGAGGGAAAATAAGTGAAAATAAAGATGTGCTGTGTATAGAAAGCTGATAACCTCAGCTACTGTAAACATTATATGCTATAACATGAGCAATGATTAATAATATCAACAAGAATGAAAAATGAGATAGGAGAATTAGAGGATGTGTGAGGTAGACAGGGAGAGGGAAGGGAAAGGAGATTTTTATTTTTTTGTTTTGTTTTGTTTTTGTTTGTTTGTTTTTGATTTGTCTATTTTTTTATTTTATTGAAGCACAAATATCAACGAGACAGTTTTAAGACACCTTAACTGAACGGATTCCATAAATTAATACATTGCAAACTGTTTTCATAATGAGAAAAGGAGATTTTTAAAAGCAAGCTGTAGTATGTACATGAATCACCTCCCAACATGACTGTAAACTGCATGAACTACAAGCGTGTACCAATAAACTTTAAAATTTAAAAAAAAATAGTTAATGTTCTTTTGTTTAAAATGTTACTGCTGGGCTGGCAAAATTAAAGATTAAAGCGCCTGCTTAGTTAGACACAGGGGCTGGAAGTTCAATCCCTGGCCTGCCATGCCGGCCCCACCCCAGGGGCATGCTGAGGCAGCGATTGAGACTGGGTATGGCAGTGCATGCCTATAATCCCAGCACTTGAGAAGCTGTAAACTGGAAGATCACTATGAATCCAATCTATGCAGTGAAACCCTGTACACCCTGAATACCCTGTCCTAAATAATTTTTTTTTTTTTAAAGTTACCATGAAGCTGGGCACGGTGCACATCAGTAATTCTAGACACTCAGGAGGCAGAAGCAGGAAAATCACGAGATCAAGCCAACCAGAGATACAGAGCTCAAGGAAAGCCTAGATTACATAGGAAAATGGGGTGGGGG
>PVKA01045520.1:0-15487 GCA_004027165.1 Ctenomys sociabilis | reverse complement strand
AAAAAAAAATCCATTGTAAATAATTTGGATAAATAGTTGATGAAAACCCACAAAACAGTGAGTCCATGAAAGTGAAACTACAAAATAATGAGGGACAACTATGAGCATACTCACACAATTGCTTGCTGTTCCACTAACTGCTGGTTTGTCGAATAATGTTGGACTGAATTATAAATTGTCATTAATATAATTGTAACTTCATTTCCCTGTGGTGTTTTTAGTTCAGACAGTTTTGGAGCCTGAGGACTCACGTTTTCGGAGGTGTTGCAGATATATTTCTCTTATGAGTTGCAACCTAAGGTTTGCAGGTAACAAAAAAAAGTGAAAAAACCAGCCCTGTGATTACTTGAAGTTTGTGAGCAGTGTTGAGTGCCTGGTGCTGGAGGAGTGTGAGCCAAAAACTTTGCAGGTACAATGCCCAAAACTGTTGAGTTATTTCTCTCTGCTTCAGGCTCTCCTTTTTAATGTCTGCTTAGGAGATGTGTTCTCAGACAAGAACTTATGCATCCTCTCCTCTTCAAGTTGGATGAGGCTAGGTTTTGAGTGGGGTTAGGTGTGCTCTTTCTGCCAGACCACTGAGAGAGCAACAGGCACAATGACTAACCGTGATCCCAGCTGCTACCAGAAGGAAGGAAATAATAGACAGTGACAATCACAAAATAAAAACAAACCAGCTAAAGGATATAGTAATCCTTTAAGAATGACCAAACCCATTGTCATGAAAGGCAAAAGTGAAATAGTAAGTGAAAGGGAGAAATAAAATTCTATTAAAGTATAATACAGAAAGATGAAAAACATAACTCAATGAAAATATTTTAAAAGTAAAAATTATCAATTGATTAGATGGCTGAAGAAGAAAGGAAGAGAAGGAAGGAGAGAAAACAGTCAAAATCCTCCCTGCTAAGGGGCAAGTTAGAGACTTGAGGCTGGGATCATTCTTCTGAGGTTTGTATGTTCACCCCAGCTGCCCCTACCTGTGCCAAGGGCAGTGGCAAATGTCTGTATCCCGTTTGCTGTGTAACTTCAGCCTGTAGCCCTTACACTGTGTGCCCAGAGCACAGCATGTGTCACACCGCACCTGGCCCTCTCCAGCAGGGCTTCAGTAGTGTGTATGGCATAGGCCAGGTGAGTGGCACATGTCTAGCTCTCAGTCCCAGGCAGCAGTTCTGTAGCTGTGGCCCCTATCTGGACTGTGGAGGTCAATCCTGCATTATGTACATGATTCCATGCTGCTCATGGCACCCAGAGGCATGGCAGACAGCCCGAGCATTGCACGCTATCTCACTGAATACTTTGTTATGTGGGCTGCTCCCTGCCCATTGTACAGCATGTACTCAGCCCCACAGGTCACAGGACTTCAATCTGTGTGCACAGGAGTAGGGTCATCCAAGTCACCACTTACACTCTGCCTACCTCAGAGCACACAGGATTGGCAGTCCCACTTCTAAGTCTGTGCTGGGCTGGCTGTGTGGCAGAAGCCAGGTAGATTGCTGCTTAGTGTTGGTCTCTCTGCATAGCTGCCTTGTAACAGCTCGTGGACAAGTCTTAGTCCTGGACTCACATGACTGGACAAGCAGAACTGTGTCTATCAAATTTGTCACAGCTTACAACTGCTGCTGCTCACACCTCTGTGAGCAGAAGTGTTTCTCAGATACCACAGAAGTGTTTCTCGGATACCACAGTCCTACAGGGCAGTGTGCCATAAATTGTGGGAGAGCAATTTTTTCCCTAATAAGGCCCATATGGTGACTCCTGGTTCCAATCCTTTAATCTGGGGAATGTATTGGATTTGTTCTTCTGAGCTACTTTGTTATACAGGGAAGTCACCCTCAAAGAAATTTCCTGAACTCAAAGTTATTATCAGTGTTTAGAGCATTCTCACTGTGAAGTCACAGAGAGCTCACAGAGAGCTTCCTTCCATTCTGCCATCTTGGCCAGAAGTTACCTCTGGAAGTTCCATCTGTTTCACATTTATGATGATATCATCGGGGCATTGAAGGGCTGTGCACTAGGGTTAGGCCACCTAGGTCTCAGAGTTCTTGCAAGTCTATTTCCTTTTTTTTGGCAGAACCAGGGATTGAACTCAGGCCTCTGCACTTGCCAGGCAAGCACTTATTCTACTGAGCTATCTCCCCAGCCCCTATGCAAGTCTGTTTCCACTTGCAGTATTTTAACACTAGATAGCTCTCTAAGTCCAGATATCAAGCTGCCTATTCTTGATGTCTTGTCAGGATTTCAACACTAGATGGCAGTCCAAGCCTAGTTTTATGCCAAAATCATGGTGTTTTGTTCAGAACGAGAGTGAATGTGAGTCTCCATGGGACCAGCATCACCCAGATACCAACTTCAGTCATTTCCTATAATCAGAGACTTGAAAGATTCTACCCAGCTCTGGGGAAAATCAGTGTGACTCAACCATGTGTCTACAACAAGACTGTGACTCTGAACACTGCATCCTATGCCCATACCACCAAAACCAGTGCAGCACCATATAGCTAACTAAGGCCTAAAGAGCAGTGCACTGCCCACTGCTGAGGTGACCAGGGGCTCAACTCCACCAGAAACAGTCATGGTGGTGATGATCAAGGTAGTGAGATCACTCATCTCCTCCTGGTCATTGGGTTGGTCCACAGGCTTCTGTGATAGGCAGCCTTGGGAAGAGCACCATTCATCTCTACTTGGTGCTGTGTCCAAAGCCCGTGCTGCCCTGTCTCACCCCAGGAGGGAGTCATGACCCTTGCCCTTCTGGGTCACTTGAGGGAGTGTTGCTGAAGGAGCAGCCCTGGTCAACGAGACTGATGCCGAGCTTGTTTGCACCAGAGTCGCCGAGGACCATGAGAGTATCAAGGGTGCATCCGGGCCCACACTCGCTGAGGTGGATACATCATTGCAGCCAGGTCGGTCCTGGTGTCTAGTGTGCAGGTCTCTGCGTTATTTCGATGGAGATAAAGGTCCAGGGTGGGAGCACTGGCTTAGGGGTGGCTCTGCCACCTCAGGGAGTAGGTGAATAGAGACAATCTATTGGCTGAAAAGGTGGGCACTGAGTTGTGTACCCCTCAGCACCACAGTAGGCTCACTCACAACCTAGGATGTGTGGGTGGATGCAGGCCCTCTCTAAAGCTGGTCATGACATGGCTCAAAACTCCAGCCTGATCTCCAAGACCCAGATCTCTGGCTCATGTCAGAGCAAGCAGGTCCAGGTGCTCTCCCTGTCTCCTCGGGTGTGGGTACAGAGCTCTGTACAGCACCGTGGTTCACCACAGTCCGCATAGGTGTGGGTTTCAGGTTGATGGTTGGGGTTTCATTCCTGATCTTCCTCAGTTAGGAGCTACATGTGTCTATTTCTGCTTGGCACTGGGAGGGCTGACTTGGGCAACGCTTGCAGTTGGTCCCGCCTTCTTCCAAGCATGTCTGCTTTAGGTCATCCTAAAGACAAGGCATTTTGGTGTTAGAGCACATGTTCAGGTCTGTGCATCTGTAAGAATTCTTCTTTTTTTAATGTACTTGGTTGTTGCAGGGCCTCACTATGCAGCTCAGCCTCGTGGTGATCCACCTGCTTTCAGCCTCTCCAGTGTAGGAACTATAGATGTACACCACCACACCTGGACTCTGGCTGGCTCAGCCCTCCCTGGGGACAGGGCTGGTGCCTTATGTGGTGCCGGGGGTTAAACCCTGGTACTTGATTCCTCTGAGCTGTCTACCAGGCCCCAATGCCATAGGTTCTTAACCGATGTCATCAGAAACTGTGTTTTCCACTTCTTGATATTACTTGCATAAACAATTTGGTTTGGTGAAGTCTTATTTAGCATTTTTCTTGCTATCCCCCCCACAATGTCATGACTAAGAACATTTTGCCCGAGTCTACTTCACAAAGTAGATATCTTCTTCCAAATGCTGTATTGATGCCTGCTCTGCATATCCGTGCCTTTCCTAGTGCTAATAACACATTGTCTTGAGTATCTGAGCTTTCTAGTAAGTCTTGAATTTGGGAATTTTGAACTCCCACATTGTGCTGACCTCTCTCTATTGCATTTTCAACTTAAATATAATTGGCTTGTCAGTTCTTGCTAGACTGATAAAAGCGTAGATCAGTGAGTGCCATCCAAGCACTGGAGCCCCGGTGCCTGCAGGAGGGTCTGCTGTCCTCTGGGCAAAAGTTTGTTTCAACAACTATCTGTAGTTCTCAAATTATGCAGTTCGCTCATATTTGGTGGAATGGCTTTTCATTGGTTTTACTTTTATTGCTAATGAGCATCTCCTAATGGCAACATACAATAGTTGTTCTTATAAATTTCATCCAACAATCTATACCTTCAATTAGACTGTAAAATTTATTCATATTTAAGCTATACCAATACTCCTACACTTATATCAATGTTTGTTTTTTGCTTTCGGTATGTCTCAGCTCATTTTCTCTTTTATGTCTCTCTGCTTAATTTTTTTTCTCATCATAACCATGTGAATTGAAAAAGAAAAGCAAATAACCAAAATACTATACACATCCAGAGTAACCTCCATAGGCCCCACTCAACCTGTGGTAATCACTCTATCACTCTTATTTTCTATGCTCTGGACCACTCTATAGGGTACATTTAAAGCTACATAATAATTTGTCGATTTTTTATATAGAAACTGTGCATATGCTTAAAACTGTATTTTAGACTTAAATACTTGTTTAGAAGTAGATAGAATTAAGTGTTCTTATCACAGTAAAAGAAGAAAATAAAGTAAAAAAGAAACACATAGAACAGTGCTACTGGTACAGGCCCTTACCGCCCAGGTCTCTTGTGACACACTCCAAAAGGAATGAAAAAGGTTGGGAAGATGGCTCGGCAGTCTAAGCTGCTTCGTTGCAAGCACAAGGACCTGGGTTTGATCCCTGGTACTGTGTACCATGTCGGGCCCACGCAAAGCTGGCCACTGAGATGAATGCGGTGGTGCCTGCCTGCAATCTCGGTGCTGGGGAGGCTGAGACAGGAAGATCACTGTGAGTCCAGCTGTATAGGGAGACCCTGTACCAAATGCATAAATAAACAAAGGTTTAAAATATAAACTTTAAAAAGGAAAGAAAAAAGACTATCTGGTTGGTACTTTGGAAATTACAATTAATGTTGTATTTAACTTGATGGTACTTTTGATGAAGAATAAAAGACTAAATTTATTATTGTAGCAAACTTCCCCAAAACAATAATTTTGCATGAAATACTTATCCATGACTAAAGTATGTTTAATCTTATACTTCACAAAAAAGATCAAAAATACAATCTTTTTTATATTCGATGTACTCAATCCTATATTATAGTTTAGAATGACATTTTATAAAATGTATTCGTGTAATTCTCTTTGAACGTAGTATGTACTACTATTGATACAATGAGCATTATATTAGAAGTTCTAAATAAGCTGAATAAGACATTTTCTGGTCTCATGAATCACAGAGGATGTTGTTAGGTAGAAATATGAGATTATAATTTCTTAAGGAAGCAGAATGAATAATCTAATACATATAGGCATAGATGTATTAAGTTCAATTAAACTTACCCTATAAGAAAGGGGAAACCTGTTTTGCAAAATGAAATGAGCAAGAGTTGTATGTATGCAAGCATATGTGTAAGCATAGAGGTATATACACATGCACACAGATGTATACACTTATCAGATATGCAATTAATGCACTGCCGTAGCATAGAGGACATACAGAAATACCATTTGAAATGGTCAAGAAAAGATTTTACCTAGCCAATTTCCCTCAGGGCAGCTCTGTTTTGTGTGTTGTAATGGCATCACAAGTGACATCTTAGCGATGGTTCCCGTTGCTCTAACTTTCCGGTTCTCATCAATCTCCCAGGAAGAAAAGCTGTGAAGCAGAGGCTGTGTGACGGCTGCAGTGCTTTATGGAATCCTGTGACAAGATCTTATGAGCTTTGACCTTATGACTTAGCTATAAGAGCATCATTTTTGAACCTGTTCTTTAGGCTTAAAGGAGCCATAATTCATTTATTATTCTATTTGGAGCAGATAGCAGTCAGTTTTTGAGAGCCATGGCTTGGCACCTCAGGGGAGGATGCAACTGCATTTCCCTTTCACACAGGTGCCCTCACTATGCTCTGGTGCATTTGTGTGCATTGCCCTAACTGAGATTCTCCTGAGCCCGAGACGCACCTGTCCTTTGCTCTTGCCAAGTTGGGTGCGAATGGCCATGTGCATGTGTACACGTGTGTTGCAGTCTGTGTGCAAGTGGGGCCCAGGAGAAAACCTTGGGGTCAGGTCATACTTGCTCAGGAGGCATTGTCATTAAAATTCTTTCATTCAAATGTCCTGGACTTCCCATTTGTCTTCAAATGATATTAACATCCTCTTCACTGTTAATACCATCCTCAGCCACCATTCCCTTACCTTATCAGTCAGTTGGGAGTGGATATTTACACCCCTGAACAGTTTCATTTTGTTTGGCTTCTACATATGCTTACTACTCATTCTCATGGCTAATTAACACCTACTCCCTAAAGTGGTAAGGGTGAAAATTAAATTTGACAATTGTGTTATTTAGAACCTGTTACAGTAAATGATGTAAAGTGACTGGTTCAATTGCATTTTCTCTCGCCTTAGGATTTAATTTTTCTTTAGGACTTCTTCTAGTGGCTAGAGATCTGATGGATGAACACACACACTATGTCTGTGGCTACTATCACAGGATCTGCACTGCAAAACCTGTACTGTGAACATATAACTAGAAATAAATACCTGTAGAAAGAAAAGGAAAATGAATACAACAGTAAAACGTGTGTACGTCACATAGCTATAGAAATTTGAATTACATGTCTATGCAAGTTAGTCTTGGATTTTTCCTCTGTCCTGGCTGTACTGAGGAAAGTAGGAGGAGAAAAGAACAGGATCGATCAAGGGAATGTCAATTTAAAGTAGAGTGAAGTAGAAGATAAGGTAGCATACATCAATAATAGTATTCACTTGCATAACTATAGCAACTGATTGCATATAATTGATATTGACTGATGTAGCATGGAACACTTATGTGTGACAGCTGCTTTCTGCAGATGATTTGAGACAGTATTCATTTCCTGTTCACAGTCTCATTATTATACCTATTATCAGGGGCTGTATAGCAGATATGAGAGGCAAAACAGTAAAGTCCATGTAAGTTAGTTATAAAAGTAAAATAAATAATGGGAAAGGTATGAGGAATACAGATGTGCACTCCAGTTTAGAATTAGAACTTAAACTTTTTTTTTTTCTATATTTTAGGGAAGGATCTACAGGATGTTCAGGGTCTCATTACTAGATTGGACTTGTAGTGATCCACCACGTCCAGTCTCAACTGCTGTCTCAGTGCCCCCTGGGGGGCTGGTGGCACAGCAGACTGGGAATTGAACCACCTGCCCCAGGTGCTTTAATCCACTTAGTTATGTGACCGGCCCTTAAAAGTTTTATATTAAATTGATTTTGCATAAATAAAGCAAAGTAAAAATATTTTCAATATATTCCAATAGTTCCTGCCCAGAATTCTGAAAGCAATGAATAGCAATAGAGAGTTTAAGAAGAACTGAAGTAATGGAGAGAGGAGATTTATATTGGTGAGCATGGGATAAATTGCAGGAATGATCCTCAGCCAAGGGTCAGGAGCTTGGGGCCTGGACACCCCCAGAGCAGTGGTTTTCTGTGTGTCAGCTGTCCAGGCAGCTGCAGTCTCGCTTTCAGCAACAGCACACTGTGAGGTCTGCTCCAATATTCTTTCATGCTCTATGGAGAACGTCACTATTTTTAAGCCAGTATGTGAAATTTCTTCTTTCCGTTTGCATGCGTGCTGGTTTGCCTGCACTTCCTGATATTGAGCATGGCCTTCGTGATGTGACTTGCTTTGGTTAATAAAGTGCAAGGAGAAGTAATAAAACGAGAGGTCTTACACTTCCCTTCTTAGCGCTGGGGATCATTAAATGTCCTTTTGTGGTTTAGCAAGGATCGTCTCCAGTACCATTTAATTAAAATACATGTCATAGCTCCCTTTCTCTTCATAATGTGTCCCAGCCCCAGCCAGAGAGCAGGCCAGCATGTCTGATCTCACATTCACTCACAGTCCCATCAATAGAGAAGCAAATGCCACTCGTGGGAGACCATGACATTTAGTATTGCAGTATTCTTGCCCCCTGAGCTTTTCAGCACATTAAAAGCCATATAAGTGGGCTTTGCACTTGTACTGAAGGCTTTAGTTCTAGATGGACACGAGTCCCACTAATTAACTGACTATTGACAAGAATAATTTGCTTGGTCTTATGGTAACAGTTTATTAAGATACAATAAATACTGTAAAGCTCGTCCATTTAAAGGGCATAATTCAGTGGGCTTTAATTCTCTGAGTTGGGCAACCTTTATCAACATCCAATCTTGAAACAGTTTGGATTTTCTCTCAAGAAGCTCCCTACACAGTGGCAGGCTCTCTGCCTCCCTCACCAGCCATGGCGTCTCCAGGCAACCCACTTCTTTCTGTTTTGTAGAGTTGTCTGTTTTGACTGGTGAAATGCTATGTGACTGAAACAAGAAGTATACTACCCAGTCAGTTACTGGTTGCTTGATTTACTATCTTAGTAATTTACAAAAAAGACATTTTAAGTAAAACACAAAGAGATCAGTACAGTTCTATATAAAAGAGGACAATAGTGTGGAGTTTGCACCTTTTATTGAAAACACCTGGCCCCCAAAAGTGTTGCAGATAGTTTTCTAGATGTTGTAATACATGTTTTTATGTTGCTACTTGGCCTCTGTAATCTGAAGATGAAGAAATCTACAACTCTCCAAACTCTGAATTTCTGAGCACTGAGGGGCAACAAGAATCCAGAACTTAGCTGGATCTCGTAGCAGGCTGTTATCTCACAGGTCAACCATGAGACTCAAACCTCACAAACAGGCTCCAATAAATAAGGTGCTTTACCTGGTACCAGTTTCAAATGTAGTTTCTAGCACAGGCATCATCATGGAAGACAGCTTGCCCAGGAATACAGCAGCCACTTCACTGTAGCTCTCTGAGTCCCTTTTAATCTCCTAAAATTAATTCAGGTCCTGATACCTACATCAGGATCATCAGGCAGTAAAATGGGCTCCCAAATATCCACATACTTAATCCTGGAGTCAGTAATAAAATACAATAGACACAGTATGGAATTAAGGCTGTTGTCTCAAGGAAAGATCTCTAATTCACTCTTATGTGTCTCGAGCAGAAAAAGCTCTGGATGGTTTTTGAGTTACCATCATCCTTGCCAAGGCCTTTCCTTGTGGGTCTCAATGGAAAGGCTGCTTCCCTCTCAGAAGACATGGTGCTAAGACAGTGCTTTCTATTCTCTGGTGGTTAACAGGCGAGACGTACCCCTCTAGGAGACCTGCTCCTCATGCATAGTGTGTTGGCTGTCCTGGGACCTTCCCAGGTTACCTCAAGCACAAACTCTTCTCCTTGTGCTCCTCATAGCAGCAGGTGAAGGAAACGATGAGGACACTTTGCTTCATCCTCAGTCTTCAGCAATTTTTACTTTAAGTCCATCCTCCACTCTCATCCCCGCACCCAACTCCCTGATCTGTGGCATTCTGCAGGCTGTTGTTGCCCAGTTCCTTGTGTGCTCTGCTGGATAAGGGGAAGAGAAGTATAACAGGCTCATGGCACTTCCTGCATCCATAGACTCCTGATTATACAACAGCGGTATGTGGCCCAGGGCATGAACCTTACCTTGGTTCCTGTTACTGGTTGGTGATTCTTCTTCTGAGCAGCTCAGATCTGAGATGGTAGAGTTTGAAAACTCAGCTCTCTCTAGGTAGGCTAGATTCTTGGCCACTGGGTGCTAAGAAAATAGGTCTGTTCTGGATAATCAAGGAAAGCCCAGTGTCATCACAGTGGGACTTCAAGAGCCAGGGCTAGGAGACCAAGGTTAGAGATGTCACATGGATAGGAGGCCTTGAGTTTAGCCTTGCACATTGTGAAAAGAGGCCAAGTGCGTAACTGTGAGGGGGCCCTCCAAAGCAGGAAAGCACAATGAAATGCTGTCCCCAGGAGCCCTCAGGAAGGAGCAGCGTCCTGCCTGGTGGGACCTTTATGATATTTCCATCTTCAGAACTCTAAGAAAACTGAGTTCTGTGGTTCAAGACACTAAATCTGGGGCAATTTGCTACAGCACTGATAGAAAAGTGTCCCATGAGGCGTATGAGCCATGAATCCCATCCCTTTTCCTCATTTACAGGAGAGCCATCTCGAGACAGTTCTCCACGTTATATTCGGTTCACTCAGTGGCCTCTGCAACGTTGTTGCCGAAGCCTTGTGCCACAGAGATAACAGAGTCTGGCTTTGTCCACACGGGATTCCAGGCAGACAGGTGTGCATAGCTAAGTAGACCCTAAGAAAATCCTTTGACAGAAGTTGTGTCATGAATGAAATGCTAATGAGAGAGGCTGTATCTTTATCCTTCTAGAGGTAACTCTGCCCCACACCTGGGGAGGCTGAGCTTCAGCCCATCGATAATGTTTTAACTCTACTTGGTTTATTTTTCCTCTTTTTCCTTTCTGTGATCTGACTCTGAACAATCTAGCTTTATATCCATAGTGACCCTCTATCAAGATTTTTACATGTATCCTTCTGTACTTGGCATTAAATTTGAAATAAAGATGTGGAATAAAATGAGATTCTAGGTTAGAAAGGCTATGTTTTGTTGATTTTTGAAAGGGAAAAAAATACATAGATATAGAAACTTGAAGACTGGGGCTAGGGCGATAGATAGCTTGTTGGTCTAAGTTCCTGCCTGACAGGTGCAAGAACTTGGGTTCACCTCTGGTACCACACGTTGTTCCTGCCCTCAAACCAGGTGTGGTGGCAGCACTGGGGAAGCTTAGACAGGAAGGTCACTATGAGTCTGAGCTGTGTAGCAAGACCTTGTACCAAATACATACATACATATATACCTACATACATGGATTATAATATTTCTTAAAGAAAGAACAGAAAAGGAAATGCCAAGACCGTCATGAGACCAAACAAAGAAGCAGAGGATTCTCTTGGTTACTAAGGAAGTACACAGAGCTTTGAGAACAACTTAGGGCCCACTGCCTATTACCACACTTGCCTGGCCCAAGACTGTGCCACATGCACTATCAGTGAGGGGCCCTGGCGGAGGCTGGGTTCCACTTCACAGTTCCCTAATGAGAATCTAGAAATTCTCATAGCAGCCCAAGCGGTGTTTCCCTTCTGATGAGAAAAAGGGAAACAATGTTGTATGCAAAAGGGCAACAATGCAAAAGTGACCACTTCAAGGCTAGGCACTAAATTAGCAAGGCAGCTCAAAATTCCCCCTTGCTCGCAGCCATGGGTGAGGGAATCTGTGCGGCACGATTCGAAGACACTGACATCTCTTCTCTGTGCCATATCTCTTAAGAATGGTCGAATGAGCAAAAAGATGTATTCGTAAGTCAAAGTTTTAAAGGATCTCTTTAAGAATACTGTGCTTTTCTTCTTTTAACTTTCACTTTGAAATTAATCATGGTCAAGGAGGAAGTAACATACAGTGAAACCGCAGTCATGAAAAGAACAACTCTTTGAATTTACCATGGGCCTTTTAAGAAACTGCAATGGGTAAGTAAATCACAGTGTTTTCTAAATTGACACCATCGGGCACAATTCATTCATCTATCCAAATGTGAACCCAGTGAGAAGGTTAATAGTCCTTCATAGAACACATGTTGATGATAACATACAACATAATTAAATTATTAGCATTTACATCAACTTTTAAGCAGCCTTTAAGTTGGTGAAACAGTTTTGTCTGTATGGCATCGTTATTGTTGGTTAGAGTAATTTACAGATGAAAGCACTTTGGGGACTTGCAGCATAAACTGAAACATGCTTTTGAAATGCACGCAATGCACAGGCCTTTAAGTTACAGCAACCTTCATCTTTTGTGTCCCTGGAGTTTCCTCTATTTCCAAAGACTCACTGGGGAGGCTGAGACAGGAGGATCACTCTCCAGCCTGAGCTGCATAGAGAAATTCTGTAGCAAATAAATAAATAAACAAATGAACAGACAAAACAGAAGAATTAGAGAGTTTTAGTTTATAATAAGTTTTTCAGAAATACATAAACATGAAAATATACATGCTAAGAATAAATATAGTGTGTCACCATAATTGAATATTTTCTAAATAAATTGCAAATGTTTGTCTATGTCTGTGGATACAAGCATACCTAGATCCTTCTAATAAAAATTTATTTTACTGCATATTGCTTGTCCAGAATTAATCCGGTATCATAGATAGAGCCAGAAGCTATGTCTTTTTTGAGACAGGGTCTCACTATGCACTACCAGCAAAGATATAATCTCATAATAAAATAAAAGTATTGTCCCTGGAGACTTCAGCCATGCTCTATAAGATTCTGGAAGAAGAATTTTCTCTTTCTATACTTCAGCGCTTTTGTCTTGGACTCAGTTATTGTTTCAGAAAATGTATCCACTCAAACTCACCCGCCTGGTAGCAGCAAAGCTGCCCTTGTGTCTCGCTGAGCAGAAGGCTTTCTGAATCCTGAAGCGTCCTGTGCTGCTGCGCACCTAAGTGAGTGCACTGCAAGTCCTCGCGTGCTAGCCGGAGTGCCCTCCCGCAGGACAGCCCAGGCTGGCCTCCCCATGGTCTGCTCCACCATCCTGTGTGCATCCAGCCATGTGCCACATCTTCCGTCACTGCTTATAGGGTTTTTGCAGTTAGAGAAACATTGTCATACATTCTCTTTACCCTTGTGTTATCATATTATAAATTATATTATTGAAGGATAAGAGTATTATTATTGTTCATTTTGACATTTTGTTTTATTATTCCATCTTTAGTCCAAAGATTTTTACCTGTCAAAATTCCTGTCAGTAATAAAGTGGGTTGTTTATTTATATGCGATGAGATGTGGCTTTTCTCATCCTGTTATTTTTTGTAGAAGGGTGTGTGTGTATGTTTATCTTAGGTTTTGTTACCATCAGCCCTCCTGGGCTGAGTGGAATGGGGTGACCTTCCAAATCCCACTAGTCAGTTAATCACCAATTGTTTACACATCAGGGGTCCCTGGTGGAACCTGTATAACCATCATGAAAACCTCAGTTCCATGAAATGTGTTATGCCCAGGTGTGGGGAAAGGAATATAATCTGGCTATTTATCAATTGGAAAAAATAACACATTACCATTCTAAATGAAAATATATTCATTTTGAAACTAATAAAACCTGCAGCTTGGTGGAAGGGATTCTTGATTCATCAGGGATTTAAAATTTACAATTTAATTAGACTAAGGGTATACTTCTGAGGGACTGAATTTTGAAGTATAAAAAGGAGATATAAAGATGTGATTTCTTTATTATGTAGATGTTTGAACAGCTTTTTGTATAATCTATGACTCTGGCTGCATATGAAACAGAATGTTAAAAAAATTAAAAGTAATGAAGAATATAAGAATTTTAAACCTGGAAGTAGACCATGTTTCTTCCCAAATCCTCAAAATTTGCTTTTCCCTGGTTCTCTGGTGTCAGCTGGTAAGTACGCTCTGAGGATGATATCTTCCAAACAGAGGTCACCTCCGGTTACAGGCTGCAAACAATTCGCCATCACACTGTCCTTGTTTAAGGACACAGCAACAATCAGCATAGTTTCTAATAATAAATCGAGTAATTATATAATGGTTAGCTTACATTCATGAAATTGTATCTGTTTTATTGCTGTTTTTGTAGCTGATAATTGGAACAATTGATTAAATGATTTTTTTTATCATTATAAAGAGTAGCGAACTTTGCCCTTGACATATGGGATCTTGTAAATGACGCAGCACTAGTGTAGTGGTATCCAATTCTGATATTTCAGTTGCATATGCACAACTATTTCATTATCATAGCAATAGATCGAAGATGTGCATAAGTCATTTCTATAAATATAGAAATCTTCTGACGTTTGCTTGTCCAAACAGATTTACATGGGAAACATACTCAGTTATTGATGATAAGTGATTGCTTAGGTAAAAGCTGTGTAGATGAATGCGAGTCTGAAATAATAAGTGGAAAAAATTTAGCAAGACTTTTAGCTGGGAAGTAAGACAAAAATGTACTTTTTGCACTCTTTAACTCTGGGAGTTATGCATTTTTCACAGTGAACATATACCATTTGTGTGAGAAAATTGAAATCACAAGTAGAAATGAAAGACTACCTGAGTGCCCAATAAGATAATTATTCTTTTTTTTTTTCACTACAATATGGTCCTTCATTCGTAGCCCCCTTTTTTGTTTAGTTTTGTCATAGATAGGTATTCTCTTGCCATTCAAATATTGTACGTTTGTGAATTCAGCAAAATAATCCAATATAGTCTAGTAGTCCATAATAGTAGTGGGTTATCTGTAGAACTGGCAATGTCAGAAGTTGTTGACTTGAGCATTTTCCAGCTCCGCATATTAATATGGCTTTACTTTTTATACCTCATTTGTATACTTTTCTGCTAGATAGTTAGGACCAAGCTAAAGCAAGACCTATATAACCTGTGTTTGTGCTATGAATAACCACTATGAAGACAATAATATGCAATGTATTCATTATTCAAACTGTCCTACTAACCTGTCATGAAATTGTCTCATTGCTATTTCTTTCTCAAAATTAATTACAAAAAAGATAATATTTAAGTTGTATTTGATTCAGATGAAACTGATAAACCCCAGCACTCAGTTAAGATCTAAGTGGTATGCCTGTAATCCCAGTGTTTGGGAGGCCGAAAACAGGCACTATGAGTCTGATCAGTGTAGTAAGACCTGGTAAGCTCTGTGCTAAAAACACTCGAACACAAAAGATCGGCTGTCCTCCTAGTTCCTGTGGTACTCTCTCCCAAGTGGCAAGTCAGCTCACTGGAGAAGGTGCTTCTCCACTAGTGTGATCAATGGCAGAGATGACCTATTAGCCGTGTTGTCAAGAGTCACATCAGGCTAAGGAGCAATTTTAACACTTTGTGCTTAACTATACATATGCACAGTTACTATCTGTCCATGCACTTTAACCGACCCCAGCGACACTCACCTCATGAAGGGCAAATGCTTGCTGTAGCTCTGATTTAGAGACAGCAGCAGTCCACAGTTGCTGGGCCTCAGCACATAGTGATAGGCATGGTGCACGTGGAGCAAGGCCAATCCCTCAGGCTGGGAAGTTAAAAGGAAGGATGGGAAGGAGTGGGGCTACACTGTCTCCCTTGAGGATTTGCCTGATGATCCAAACGTTTTCACTTGGATGGATTTTAAAAGCTCTACCCATGGGGCTGTGGGTATAACTCAGTGGTGCAGTGCCTTCTAGGCAAGCACAGGGCCTGAGTTTAATTCCTAAATGAAAAAAAAAAAATGCAAGGAAAAGGGAAAAGGAAAGGAAAGGAAAGGAAAGGAAAGGAAAGGAAAGGAAAGGAAAGGAAAGGAAAGGAAAGGAAAGGAAAGGAAAGGAGTAA
>PVKA01045519.1:0-15488 GCA_004027165.1 Ctenomys sociabilis | reverse complement strand
GGGGAATAGTGCATTTTCTACTCACAATATGTCTTTTACTGTAATAAATTGGAAATGAATACATTTAAACATTCTCTGTAAAATTTGATCATGGCTTGTATATACTGAAACTCCAGGCTTTTCTTACATGTTTCCTGTCCCAGTCCCAGAACTGGCCATTTTTGCAGAGGGCTCTGATCCATGCCTCTTCATTCACCTAGGTAACCTGCAGGATACTAGAATGAGGTTCCTGCAGTTTGTATGCTGGAGTACCCTGTTGACAGGCAGCTGCAAGATAAGTATAGACCTACAGGTGCATTTGGCTCTTTCTGTTTGGGTTCTGTTCCAAAACAAGAGGATCTTAATCCCTATGGATGTCTCACTGTCTTTTATCACAGATTTCCTTTCCCTCAGTTCCTTGGTCCCTTTTGAGGGTGATGAGGACTGGAAAGGAGAAGAGTGCTTTTTGGAGTCCCTTACATGACAGATTATGTTGTGTGTGTGTGTGTGTGTGTGTGTGTGTGTGTAAAATTATGGCAGAATACATGTAACACAAAATTTACTGTCCACCCTAAGTGCACATTTCAGTACTGCTACATAGTTTTACACTGTTAGGACCCGGTTTCCAGGAATTTTTTCTTGCAAAGCTGAAACTTCGTGGAGCAGCTCATTTCCTCCTCACACTACCAAGAATTACTTTCCTTTCCCTTCATCCTTTAGCCACTGCTCCTCATTTGTGGGTTCTGTGTGTTTGACTTCTTTCCACACCTCGTGTAAGTGAAGCCATACAGTATTTGTCTGTTTTGTCCCTGGTTTATTTCACATAACCTAGTGCTCCTAAGGTGCATCTGTGTCGTAGCATGATCCGTGTCCTTAAGTTGTAAGTACCATGGTGCCCACCCTTCCCTCATCTCCCAACACCTCGGATTCTATGAACTGCTTATATTTTTTCTAACATAGGTTTCAAAATGTGGTCTCTTTCTGACCACAAATGTCTATAACGTGTCCATAATTTAAAGTAGAAAATAATGCTTTCCTTTTTTTAAAGATAGAGTTTATTATATTTAATTGGATTCTTTTTTTTTTTTTTTTTTTGTCTTTTTGAGACAGGGTCTCACTATGCAGTTCAGGCTGGCCTCGAGCTCACTTTGTAGCTCAGGCTGGTCTCGAACTCGCAACAATCCTCCTGTCTCAGCCTCCCGAGTGCTGGGATTACAGGCATGCGCCACCACGCCCGGCCTTAATTGGATTCTAATGAAAGTAATTGTTGTTCCATTGTATAGAATAGTTTCCTCTGTATTTATGATTTACATTTTTTAAATAATCATGAATCAAAATAAGATATTTATCATGTATATTGCTGAACTGATATAAGTGTAGTGGAACTGTTAAAAATAGCTTTAAGAGAGAAATGTATAGTATAACATATTAAAGGCTGCCATCAAATTTTAATATTTAAGTAGAAAATGATCATTTTTACTTGTATTATTATATATGGCTTACAAGCCTACATGTACACATATTAGCCAAGATATTTCTTGAAGGAAATGTAATATGTAAAATCAGTATTTTTTATATTCATATGTATATATACAATATTAGTGGCATTACCTTTTATTATTACAATAGTGCATGATAAGAAAGTATAATTGACCACTATAAAATGCTTTACTTAGCCACATTTATTTATTTTTTTTAAGGCCAACTGACATCCTTTTTATTTCAAAATTGATTTTCTAAACTTTGTTATCATGCCTTTATTTTTTTTTCTTCATTTTTATTGAACAAATAGCAATAAGACAGTTTCAAGACAAATTAACAGGACAGGTTTGATAAATTAATATGGTGCAAAATGTTTTCGTAATGTTTTGGTGTCGTACAAGGTGCATACGTTATGTACTTACAGACATTATTATAGCAGATGTCTAATCAGTGAATGAAGAGAGAGTAGCTATATACTTATTTTTTTATACCTGAATTATATCACGGATTCAATAATTAATACTTTCTACCTTGTTATCTCCCTAGTATTTGCCCATAGTACTAGAAGCAAACATAATTATCCAACCATTATTAGTGCAAATCTTGCTTCTCACAGAATTATGCAAAGGCATGGCATATTTATCCTAACTGTACTTGTTTATACACACACATCATGATTCTTCCTTTGTAAACCCCCCTTTTTTTTGGTCTAGACCTGTCAAAGATGAGCACTCCATTGTTATTAAACCAATTTAGGTGCCTGAATTTTGGCAACACAATCCAGCACAGTCCAGCATTCCACAATAATAGTGAGTTATCTGAAGAAGTTGTTGCCTAGCCATTTACAGCTCAACTTACTATACATTATATACCTCATTTCTATACTTTACTGGATGGTTAAGACCAAGATCAAGACCTATATACCAAAAGATGGAGCTTTGGTTTCTGATGAGATCAGTGAAGTCCCCTCAGAGTGTGTCTTGTAGTCCTGTACCTTACTCCGTAGATTCTTTGTGTCATCCATATGGATGAATCACAGCCAATGCTTGACCAGTTTGCTCTCTATAAGAGCCTGAGAGAAAGTTTTCTCTCCATGTGAGCCTCCCCAGACGAACTATACATCATCAGTCTTTTTCCTCTGTGGCTCCATAATCTTGATCAGAAAATTTGGGGCGCAACTGAGTTTCATGATGTTAAGTACAGATTATCCTATGCCCTGAGTCTTCACTCACCTTGAAAGGCTAGGGCCAAAATGTTGGCTGGCTTTGTGGCTCTTCTGTTTCTCCAGTTTTGACCTGTGAACTTAGGTTGTTAACCATCCAGAAGAAAAGGTGATTAGTACCCTGCAGCACATGCCATTCACTTTGCCTTATCTCACTCAATTGTTTTTAGTTGTTGTTGTACACTTCTTTTTGTATTTCTTCTTTTGACTTCTTATACTAAGACTATACGATATTTGCACATGTGTGTCTGGTTTATTTCACTTACAAGTATATGTTCAAGTGACATCCACTTCAATATAAATACTTCAAGTTTGTCATTCTTAATACCTGAGTAATATTCCATTATATAGAAATACCACGTCTTTTTCAACCATTCCTCATGTGACGGGCACCTTGGTTGTTTCCACGATTTTGCCATCACAAATTGTGCTGCTATAAACATAGGTAAACATATCATTTTGATAAAATGTTTTCAGTTCCTCTGGGAAAATTCCCAGTAGGGTGATATCCAGCTTGAATGGGATTTCATTCCTACTCTTCTGAGGAGTCTCCCCACACTGATCACCACAATGGTTGTACCAGTCTACATTCCCACCAGCTGTAGAGAAGTGTTCCCTTTTCCCCACAACCTCTCCAACATTTGTTGTTGGTTAATTTCCTTATGATAGCCATTCTTTCTGGAGTGGGATGGTATCTCAGTGTTGTTTTTATTTGGATTTCACAGATGACTAGTGATGTGGAACATGTTTTCATATATTTATTTGCTTCTTTAATTTCGTCCTCTGAGAAGTGTGTATTCATCTCAGATACCCATTTCTGAATTGGGTCTTTAAATTTGAGGGCCCTGTTATACCTTAGTTCTTTATATATTCTAGACAGCAGACCTTTGTCTGATTGCTTATTAGTTAGGGTTTTTTCAAAAGTTGTGGGTTGTCTTTTCACTTTGTTGAGTTTCTTTTGATGTGCAGCAACTCCTCAAGAAGAGTTGATCCCAGTTGTTGATTGTTTCAAGTGTTTCCTGTGCAAATATATGCTTGTTTATGAACCTCTTTACCTACCCCTATGTCTTCAAGAGTTCCTCCTACTTTCTCTTCCAGGATATTGAGTGTTTCTGTTTTAATGTTTAGATCTTTAATCCATTTTGACATTAGCTTAGTGCATGGTGATAGAGCTGGGTCAAGTTTTAGTTTTTGGCATGTAGAAAGCCAGGTTTTCCAGCACCATTTCTTAAAAGAGGCTATCTCTTTTCTAGTAAGCTTGTTTGGCCCCTTTGTCGAAGATCAGATGGCTGAGTGTGTTCATAGATGCCTCTGCATCTTCTAATCTGTTCCATTGATCCTCAGGTCTATTTCGTTGCCAATACCATGTTGATTTTATCACAGTAGCTTTGTAGTATAATTTCAAGTCAGGAATTGTGATGCTTCCTGCCTTGTCTTTATTGGCCAAGATTGCCTTTACTATTCTAGGTCATTTGTGGTTCCAAATAAATTTTAGGAACAATTTCTCTATGTCTGGGAGGTATGTTGGTGGCAGTTTGATAGGGATTGGATTGCTGTACAGCAATTTTAGGAGTATGGCCATCTTCACGATGTTGGTTATTCCTATCAGGAGCACGGCATATCTTTCCATTTTCTGAAATCCTCTATGATCTCTTTTCTTAGGATGTTGTAATTTTATGTGAAAAGATCTTTGACTTCCTTGGTTAAGTGAATTCCAAGGTATTTCAGTTTTCGTGGTGCTATTGTAAAAGGTATTGTTTCTATTGTTTCCGTTTCAGTGTGCTTGTTATCTGTGTAGAGGAATGCTATTGACTTTTGAGTATTGATTTTGTATCCTGCTATGATACTTTCAGTTCTGGAAGTTTCTTGGTGGAATTTTTGGGGTCTTGCAAGTAAAAGTATCATGTCATCTGCAAATAGTGATAATTTAACTTCTTCTTTACCTATTCTTATTCCTTTTATTTCTCCCTCTTTTTTAATGGCTTTGCTAACGATTCCAAAACTGTATTGAATAGGAGGGATGATAGAGGACATCCTTGTACCTGATTTAAGTGTAAAAGATTTCAGTTTTTCCTTATTTAGGATTATATTAGCTGTTGGGTTGTCATAGATGGCTTTTATCAAGTTAAGGTAGAGTCCATCTATTCCAATTTTCTGTAGGACTTTGAACATGAATGAGTATTGAACTTTGTCAAAAGCTTTCTCTGCATCAATTGAGATGATCATGTGGCTTTTAGATTTCAGTCTATTAATATAGTGTATTACATTTATAGATTTTCGAATATTGAACCATCTTTGCATCCCTGGGTTGAATCCTACCTGGTCATGGTGTATGATGTTCTTGATATTTGTTGTATTCTATTTGCTAGGATTTTGTTGAGTATTTTTGCATCTATGTTCATGAGGGAGATTGGCCTGTAGTTCTCCTCTTTGGTTCTTTCCCCGGTTTTGGAATCAGTATAATACTTGCCTCCAGAAATGATTTTTGGAGGACTGTTTCCTTTTCAATTTCATTGAAGAGTTTGAGGAGTGTAGGGATTATATCTTCTATAAATTTCTTGTCGAATTCAGCTGTGAAGCCATCAGGACCTGGACTGTTCTTTGTTGGTTGGCTTTTTATTACGTTTCATATTTTGTTGGCTGTTATCTGCTTATTGAAAGTTGTTATATCTTCTTGGTTCAGTTTTGGTAATTTGTACCTTTCAAGGAATCTGTCCATTTCTTCTGTGTCTTCTAGTCTGTGAGCGTAAAGATTCTCGAAGTAACTATTGATAATCTTCTGAATTTCCACTGGGTCTGTGGTGATTTCACCCTTTTCATTTCTTATTGCATGTACTTGAATTTTTTCTTTCCTCTTTTTTGATGAGGTTGGCTAGAGGCTTATCAACTTTATTTAGTCTTTCAAAGAACCAACTTTTTGATTTGTGGATTCTTTGAATTGTTTTCTTCATCTCAAATGAAATATTAATTTCTACTCTAATCTTTTATGATTTCTTCCCATCTTTGCACTCTAGGTTTCGTTTGCTTTTCTTTTTCTAGATGTCGGAGGTGCAACATTAGGGTGTTTGTTCCCGTTCTATTTTCCTAATGTGTAAGTTCATAGCTATGATTTTCCCTCTTAAGAACTGCTTTCATCGCATCCCATGAATTCCAGTAAGTTATGCTTGAATTTTCATTGAATTGTAGATATTGTTGAATTTCTTGTTTAATTTCTTCTGTGACCCATTTATTGCCGAGTATTTGTTTTTGAATTTCCATGAATTTAGCAGGTTTTTCCTCATTTCTTTTGTCATTTAGTTCCAGTTTCATTGCACTGTGGTCGGATAATATGCATGGGATAATTTCTGTTTTCTTGCATATACTTAGGCATGACCTCTGTACAAGTATGTGGTCTGTTTTCGAAAATGATCCGTGTGCACCTGAGAAAAATGTGTATTCAGCTGTGTTTGGGTGGAACACTCTGTATATGTCCACCAGGTCATTCATTCCAAGCTCTGGTTCAGTTCTGCTACTTCCTAGCTAATTATTTTTCTGGTTGACGTATCTTTTTGAGATAAGAGGGTGTTAAGGTCTCCTGTTAAGATTGTGGTATTGAATATTAGATTTTTCATGTCCATTAAGATTTGTCTTACATAGTTGGGTGCGCCTCTGTATGGTGCATAGATGTTTATGAGTGTTACCTCTTGCTCTTGAATTTTTCCCCTGACCAATATATAGTGGCCTTCTTTGTGTCGTTTGATTCTTCTTGATTTGAAGAACAGAATTGCTACTCCTGCTTTTTCTGAGGTGCTGGGGCATGTAGTATTGTTTTCTATCCTTTGACTTTGAGCCTATGAATGTCCTTTTGAGTTCAGTGTGTTTCTTGTATACAGCATATTGTTGGATTTTGTTTCCTAATCCACTGTGCCAGTCTATTTCTCTTAACTGGTGAATTGAGTCCATTTACATTGATGGTTATAATTGAAATGTACTGACTTATGTTTGTCATGGTATTAACTGGAATTGTTTACTCCTTTGTGTCCTGTGTTTAATTGTCCTATTTAGTGGGTTCCTTCCATTCTCATTTGTGGAGTTCTGGTCACTGTGGTCTCTAGAACATCTTTCAGCAGTCTGTGTAGGGATGGCTTTGTCATCATGAAATTCTTTAGTTGTTCTTTGTCGTGGAAGTATTTTACTTCTCCATCAAACTTGAAAGAGAGTTTTGCAGGGTATAATAGTCTGGGCTGGAATTTGTTTTCATACAGGAGTTGAACTCTGCTCCATGCTCTCCTTGCGTTCATGATTTGTGTAGAGAAGTTGGCTATAATTCGGATGGGTTTTCCTTTGAATGTAATCTGCTTCCCTTTAGCAGCTTTCAGTATATTATTTTTGTGTTGGATTTCTGGGATCTTGACTATTATATGTTTCGGTGTGTTTTTACTTGGGTTGAAGTTATTTGGTGTTCTGTATGCTTCAGTTACCTGAATGTTGGATTGTTTCCTCATATTGGAAAGTTTTCTGTGATTACTTCTCCCCCAAGTTCTTTTTATGTCATTTGTATTGACTCCTTCATTCTCATTGATACCAATTAATCTCACATTGTTCATCCTGGCCTCATCTTGCAGGTGATAGATTATTTTTTCCTGCATTCTAATTGTTTTTAAGAGATCCTTTCTCACCTTTCAGTAGTTGCAACAGCATCTTCAAGATCTGAAACTCTGTCTTCGTTTTCACTCACATGGTTTTGTAGACTCATGATTAATATTTTTAGTTCTATATCTCTTTGACTCTTTCATGCGTTCTATTTTCTGTATCTCATTCCAGGAATCCATCATATTTCTGATCTCTATTTTTTTTTTAATCCATGTCTTCTTTAAAGGTAGTTAATTCTTTTTCTGCAGAGTTTCTTCCAGGTTGGGTTTCCTCTGTATATTTCCGGACTTGTTTCTGTATTTCAGATGCTGTCATTTCAAAGTATTCTTGTTTTTTTCAAAGAATTCTTTTTTCATTTCAGAAATTATTTCTGCTTTGAGTTCCTCATGACCTTTCTGCTGTTGTTTCTTTGCTTCAGATGCAGTTAATTTATGTTTCAGCTGGAATAGTGTTCTCTGCACTTGTTCTGTGTGAGCATTGGTTCCCCCTCCCCATGTTTCTGGATTTGATTCTTTATTTCAGATACTATGTATTGAGATATTTCTTTTTTTATTTGAGGAATTAATTCTTGTCTGATTTTCTCTATACCTTTCTGCTGTTGATCCTTTGCTTCCATTTCTGTTAATTCATTCATTTCAGCAGAGCTAGTGTTCTCTGCACTTACTGGTGGACTTGAGGCCTGAGATTACATTTTTTCTCCTTGTCCTTATCATTTTGTATAGCACTGACCTCTGACCTTTGGTGTAGAGTTTTGGTGCAGGTATAACCTTAGTGTGTAATGAGATTCGGGTGTATTAAGTTTGAGATTATCCAGTTATGCCTGGCCTAGATCTAGCTGTTGTGTTCAGTTCCTTTTTGCTGTAGCTCCTGTGGTTCCCCTCTGTTGGTTCCCTGGTCAGGCGAGCACGAACTGAACTGGGATGCAGAACGAGTAATGAAAATTCCCACTATCTTGGCTGACTTTGGGGTGAGGATCTGGTAAGTTGCCAGAATTGGTCCTCGTGTCTCAGGCAGGTCGCTCTCTAGGTGGGCCGGCTTTGGTGAGTCTACTGGGCTCCCAAAAGGATAGTGGATGTTCTTATTCACCAGGTAGGCTGTACTGGGTCAGCCAAGCTGTGCTGGGTCCAGGGCCGTGGGCCGGAACCGGAGAAGGCTGGGAAGTATCTCTCTGGTGTGATGGGCCTGGAGCCCTCACTCACAGGCTGAGCTGCACTGGGTCTTGGTCCCCAAGGTGCGAACAGGGATCACTGGGGAATCAAATAATGGTTTTCTGAAGAATCCATTCTTTCATTTCTCAGATATTTTGACTTATGTGGGGGTGAAGATAAGATTGGAGAGCCAAAAGGGGAGGCCATGGAAAGGCATGATGACTTGATCTGGCAAGTGGGACAGTGGATCTCATACAGCTTTGTTAAAGGCAGAGGTGGAGTAGTTTAGTTCTGTTTCCATTCTTTTGGTAAAGGGCTAGGGAAAACTGGCATTTTTGAAGTGTGCTAATATTTTGAAGTTTTCTTTGAATTGTTAGATGCTGAAGTGGTCCTTTTGTTCTCTGTGATGTGTTTTCAGTTTTACAGATGTCTCAGAATTTAATGGGCTTTTAAAACCTGCTATTTAGCCTGTAATTTCAGTACTCTGGAGGCTGTGACCTGAGGATTAACAGAAGTTTGAGGTCAACCTGAGCTATGTAGAGACCCTGTCTTAAAATAAACCTGTTCATTAGACTTTAAGGGCTTTGCAAGTTTGAATATTTCTTAACAATTTTACTTGGCTCTTTTTGAAATATTTACAAAAAACAAAACAACCCCCCCCACATATTCCCATCATCTAAATCTAATAGTATTTTGTGACTGTTGATTTACATTAGATATGTGCACTAATTTTCCAAATTACTTGACATCAAGAATACCCAAGGTGTCAAGAATACCCTAGGTGTTTAACGTTATACATTATGATTTATCTAATGTGTAATTCTCATTTGTGTTTTTTCCATTTTTCTTTTTTCTTTTTTGGCAG
The DNA here is from genome assembly GCA_004027165.1 of Ctenomys sociabilis. Lineage (NCBI taxonomy): Eukaryota > Metazoa > Chordata > Mammalia > Rodentia > Ctenomyidae > Ctenomys > Ctenomys sociabilis. The sequence goes on along the minus strand of PVKA01045519.1, from coordinate 6,160 downwards.
AACTGGGGATTGAACTCAGTCCCTTGAGCTTGCCAGGGAAGCGCTCCACCGAGCCATCTGCCCAGACCCCCATTTTTCCTATTTCATCCTGGATCCAGTCCTGTTCCAGTCAGGAGCCCCAGTTTGGTTATTACAGCTGTAGTCTTTTTTAATCTGGACCATCTCCTCCCTTTTCGTTTTCTTTCTTTCTTTCTTTTTTTTTATTTTGGTCTTTTTGAGAGAGGGTCTCACTATGCAGTTTAGGCTGGCCTTAAGCTCACTTTTGTAGCTCAGGCTGATCTCAAACTCAAAACAATCCTCCTGCCTCTTCCTCCCAAGTGCTGGGCAGGAGGCATGCACCACCATACCTGGCCCATTTCGTTTTCTATAACTTTTTTTTTTTTTTATTGTACAACTAAGGAGTTAGATCTAGGGCCTTCACACTGAGCTACATCCCAGGACTACCTACTTTATAATTTGAGGCAGGGTCTTGCTAAATTGCATGTGTCTTCTTGCTTCAGCCTCCCAGAATTTGTGCGTGTGCGTACATGTCTGGGTGTGTGTATATGGCTGGGTTAACAGATATGCACCACCAAGCCAAGCTTGATGTTACCATTTTAAAGGAGAGTGGCCTTTTTTTTTTTTTTTTTTTTTTTTATAGGTTCTTCTATAATCTGAATTGTCTTATTTCCTAATGATTAGATTCTTGTTGAACCATGCCAAGTTTGTTTTTAACTTTTGAAGAAAGCATAATCTGTGTAAGCATAATCTCTAGTTATTGCCGAATACTAACAGCACTTGATTTTGCAGCAAGTATTACCACAGAGTCAAATAACATTACATTGAAAGGAATTTTGGATTTTATCCCAGTAATTCACAAACTGCAGAAAACTGGCGGATTAGACACTCTTTAAAACAGCAATAGAATGCTGAATTCTGGGGCTGGGGAGATAGCTCAGTAGAATAACCTTGCACAAGGGCCTAGGTTCAATCCTCCCCCTTCTCCCCCCCACCAAAAAAAAGAAAGAAAAGCTGAATTCTGACACCTGTATTAGTGTGTTTTCATGTAAAACCTAGTCTCTATTATTCCCAGCCACTATTTAAATTACTTGATCTGCCCCTGAGGCTTTTGAAGATATGCACAGTCTCTTGTGTGTTGCTGAAGAAATTTGCATTTAGTTGATTACCCTAATATTGAAATCTTTTAGGGGCTTGGCAATTGGTTTTTGAGAGGCTATTGTCTTGCGGTCCAGGTTGACTATGAATTTGCTCTGTAGCCCCTTGAACACTAAATTCTCCTGCCTAAGACTCTTGCATGCTGGGAGTAAGGCATGTGCCACCATGCATTCCTAATCAGAGTAAAAGATCCAATTCGTTTCCTACTTGACCACAGTGATTTAAACTCAGGGGACTAATAACCTATCTGAAAAGGGAAAGTAAGGGTAAAAAAAAAGATTTTAGGTACTTTTCTACTGCTACTTACAGAAGCTAAAGCCTTACACTTGCTAAGCATATGTGTGCCAGAAATACATCCCCAACTCAGAATGAAGTTTTATCATAAATGGATAGTCTTGTTATTTTATATATTCTCTGCTATTTTAAGAATGTGAATTTTTTATATACTTCACTGCTCTTCTTACTAGGGTTTTTTTCTTTTTTTTTTTTTAGCTACAAGGCTTTGGCAGACCAAGTGTTTACCATGCTGCTGTTGTCATCTTTCTTGAATTCTTTGCATGGGGCCTGTTGACAACTCCAATGTTGGCTGTAAGTATTACTAAACAAGGTCCTTAGTGACATTCGTGTGTGTGTGTGTGTGTGTGTGTGTGTGATACTGGATCTTATTATGCAGCTCGGACCTGTAGTGATCTTTCTGTTTTCAGCCTCCCCAGCACTGGGATTACAGATGTGTGCCACCACACCTGCTCTTGGTGGCCAGCTCAGCTGGCCTAGGGGCAGGGCAGGTGCGGCATGTGGTGCCAGGGATCAACCCTGGACCCTGGGCTTGCCTAAACAGGTGCTTAGTGCACTGAGCTAACTCTTCTGCCCGAAGAGTGACATTCTTAAGCATATTTCCCATGTCTGTATATCTGGGGATATATTTGGGAGTAGGTCTTAATAGTGATTTAAGACAGTTGTTCTTTTGGGTTATTTCTAGGGTATTGTGAACCAGCTGCAACAAAATACTTTGTTATCCATTTCTGAGTACCGCTGCACTTTGACAGAACCAGAGTTGTAGGGGTACTATCATACAAAACAACTGCATATATTTATTTAGGAAGGTCTTTTAGGTATACTACAGGAAATAATCCCCAAGCATTGTTGAAGTTTATAGGTTTATGTGGTTATAAGTGGCCTTGGATTTAAGGATATAGTATATAGATATTAGTAATAGTGAAAGTAGTAATTGTAAAAAATGTGTATATTTCTGGTTTTGGTAGCTTATATATGACTGTGTGTGTGTGTGTGTGTGTGTGTGTGTGTGTGTGTGTGTGTTTGTGTGTGTGTGTGTGTCTTTTGAGACAGGGTCTCACTTACACAGTTCAGGCTGGCCTTAACCTCACTTTGTAGCTCAGGCTGGTCTCAAACTGAGAACAATCCTCCTGCCTCAGCCTCCCTAGTGCTGGGATTACAGGCCTGCACCACCACGCCCAGCTTAGGCTGTTTCTTAGACCCCGTATTAAATTTCTTCCAAGATGTTGGGTGTTTGGTATATGTTATGCTTAGGAGGAAGTGCTTTGCTCCCCACCCCCAAAATGGGGAGCAGAGTTGAGCCACTCATCACTGTTGTCACATTTAATTTTCATAAACACATTTTAAATTGGCTTTAAGTTTCAGTTATTTCAAAATTTTCGTTAAAAACAGTTGATGCTTAATGCTTCCCAGCTATTTTTTGTTTCGCCACAGAGGATTGCTTTTCATACAGATAATTTTGTTCCCCATTTAAGTTTAGAAAATACAGAACTAGAGAGAGCGGACATTAGCCAGTTAGCCTTACATGAGACTTGGCAATAAACCTTTTAAGATTTTTTTAGGCTTCTGTAACATTTGAAGTGCAGAATTGATTAATTAAAAGTATAGCAGTTTGAGCAGTAGACTTAAAAACATTTCCTAATTGTTTTTGTTCTTTCTGTGGCACTACCTTTCCTGCATAGTGCTTTATTTATTTCAGTAATTAGTTGAGGAGAGGTGGCTTCCCATTTTAGGTTCAAGAGACTTGAGCTTTCTTCATTGTTTTCTGTGCCTACTTCCGGTGAGGACCAGTCAGTGCTGAGTACTGCATTGGAACAAATTCTGGTCACTGGACACATGGATGGCCTCAAGTGGATGTTTCTCCGCAAAACATCTTCGTGTGAATACAGACACTGGCTACTTTTTCTTTTTTTTTCATCTTTTAAAAATTGTGTTAAAAGACTGGGCGTGGTGTTGCATGCCTATAATCCCTGCTCTTGGGAGGCTGTAATAAACAGGAAGATCACTAAGAGTCCAATCTAGTAGTGAGATCCTGAACACCCTGTAGACCCTTTCCTAAGATACAAAAAAATAAATTGTGTTAAAGTATACCTACCATAAACTTCCTCCCTTATTCATTTGAAGTGTAGTTCAGTGGTATTAAATACATTAATAATAATATATAGGCATCACATTCTTCCTCAGAGGCCTTTAGCTTATAAAAATATTTGTACCCATTAATCAGTAGCTCTTCCTTTTCCCCCTACCCTCAGCCCTTGGTAACTACCAGTCTGCTGTCTATTTCTATGAATTTGATGACTTTACCTTTCATACATGAAATCACACAGTATTGATCTTTTTGTGACTGCCCTATTTCCCATAGTATAATGTTTTCAGAGTTCATCTATCACATGTATCAGGGTTTCGTGTGTGTGTGTGTGTGTGTGTGTGTGTGTGTGTGTCTGTGTCTGTTACTGGGATGTAAGTCTAAAAGCATGCTACCACTGAGCTATATTCTCAGGCTTTTTAAATTTATTTTTTAATTGAGACAAGGTCTTGAAAGTTTTCTAGCCAGTACATCTTCCTTCCCCAAACTCCCTTGGTGCTGGGATTACAGATGTGAGCCACTGTGCTCATATCTTTTCCTTTCATCTGTCTGTCTGGGAATCTAACTCAGGACCTGATGCTTGCCAGGAGGCAAGCATCCTCCATTGTACCATTGTACCACTGAGTTATCCTTACCAACCTCCTTGCTTTTTAGGGTGAATAATATTTCACTCTCTTGCTCTCAAAATTTGTATGTGTATGTATAATAATTATATATATGTGTCACATCTCTGTTACCTTTTTTATCAATTAAATACTTGTTTTTAGTACCGTTGGGGAATAATGTTACTACGAACATAGGTGTATAAAAATCTGTTCAAAGCCGGGCGTGGTGGCACATGCCTGTAATCCCAGCACTAGGGAGGCTGAGGCAGGAGGATTGTTGTGAGTTTGAGACCAGCCTGAGCTACAAAGTGAGCTTAAGGCCAGCCTGAATTGCACAGTGAGACCCTGTCTCAAAAAAAGACAAAAAAAAAAAATCTGTTCAAGTTTTTGCTTTTACTTGGTTTTGGTAAACACCAAAAAGTGAATTACTACACCATAGAGTAATTCTATTTTACATTCTTAAAGAACTGCCAAAAACTTTTCCATATAGGCTGTGTATAATTTTATACTTTTCTCAGCAGTGTATGATGATTCCAGTTTCTCCTCTGGGGCTTTGTTTCATCTTTTTTCTGTTTTTCTTTCCCTTCTTAGTGCTGGGAATTGAATCCAGGGCCTTTGCACTGAGCTGCATCTTCTTTTTTATTTTGAGACAAGGAAAGTCTCACTAAGTCCCTAAATTGCAGGCGTGGGAGTGGCTCTCAGCCCCCCTGCCTTGTTCTCCTGGAGTTGTGGGGATGTCTGTGTGTGCAGTCACTTCTGGTTTGCTCTAAATTGTAGGAGCCACCTAGTTGGTGCGAGGTGAGCCACTGTAAGAAACAGGTTTTTTTCTTTTTAAACATTTGTGATCCTGGTCATTTGATCCCCCCCGCCCCTTTCTTCAATTCACAAAGTGAAGAGTTTCAAAATAGTATCCTTTGTACAATTAGTTATTTTGGTTCAGCAGGTTTTCCAATGTAGATATAATTCTGTGATCATCCTTTGTGAGAATTGAAAAGATGCCATGCCTGAAATTCTAAAATCTTGCAGTTAAAATCTTTAGGCAATGTTATTTTTTTCATCTTTTTTTTTATTTTAAAGAGAAAAATAATTTAAAACAAACAATAAAGATAGGCAATATTAAATGTGTTTGGCCAGATTGTCAGGCCCCTTTTTATTTCAGTTACTTAATTATAATAGAGGGCAGTGCACCTTCTTCTGGTCAAAGCAAGAGTTATGTAGCAGATAATGGCATGCTGTGGCCATCTGAGCTGATGCTAAAACACTGCCTTTTTGTGACTTCTGAGCCCTGATTCTGCTTGTGAAAATTAGATTGAGATAAGGTGCTTAGGGATGAGGAAAACAGCGTCCTGGCCTCATTCTCTAATGCCATCCAAGCAGTGTGGCTTTTACTAAATGTATTCACTCTTTTTTTCCAGCTTCTTTGGTATTGGTGACTTAATCCAGATACCCTCCACTTTTCTCTCCCCTTCTGTCTCAGTTACTCTTCTCTCATTGCAGGGACAAATATCCTACACCGAAAACGAAGGAAGGAAAGATTTATTTAGATCACAGTTTGTGGAGGTTTCAGTTCACACTCAGTTGGCTCAAAGGAAGAGTGGCACATGGCAGAAGGCAGCAGTTCTTGGCTGTGGATGGCAGCAGAACAGGAAGAACAAAAGGGAGAAGTAACAGCAACAATGGCTACAGAGAACAAGTCTGTCTCCTCCTTATCTGCCCCAGGCTGGGTGTAGCACTCACACTCGTGATCCCAGCAGTACTCAGACCCATAATCCCAGCCTTGGATCATGAATTAATCAGAAACTGTAGAACTGTGCCTCAGTGACCGCTTGAGGCTCTAGGGGGACAAATAAGCAGAAACCATATCATCTTACACAGTGTGGTTCTCGTGATTCCTTTTGACTTAAGATTCTAGTTTATTTCCTTTTGTAAGATTTTTTTTCCCTCCTCTGGCCTATGCTCCTACCTCCTATTCTTTCAGTTTGAACAGACAAGTGATTATGCTGGATTCTTTGATAACAAA
>PVKA01045518.1:0-15494 GCA_004027165.1 Ctenomys sociabilis | reverse complement strand
CCCCCACGGTCCATGTCATATCATTATAAAAATCCTACCCAACATAATCAACCATTACTTTTGGATGGGTTTTATTTGTGTGGAAAAAGAGCTTGTCTTGATTGGATTCCCCTGGCCCTACAAAATTCATTAGTGTTCAATGGTACAGTAACATGGAATACCTCTGTCTCCTTTGAATCCTCGGTGCAGATTAACAAGACCCATAAGTTTAATATCTCCTCTATACCCTGTCTCTTGGCCCCATTCCTTTTTGTGCTTTGGAATGGTACTCAGTATGGTACCTGGGTGGATGGGGAGAGGGGTCGACTAAATTTTACAGCCTTGACTTGTAGTCTCAGCAATTGCTGGAGATCTGAACGTGTGAGTGCCCTGATGGTTCGCATCCTTAGTGCGGTGATGATCCCTATACGGGTGGATGAGACCCGACAACAACTGCCAGCTGTCATGTATCGGCAACAGAGGGACTTCGGCATCACTGCAGCTATTGTGACTGCCGTGGCCCTGGCGGCCACTGCTGCCACCGCTGCTGGCTTCGCCTTAACACAGACTGTCCAACAAGCTACAACCATCAATGCACTCGCGGAGAGAGTGGCGGCAGCCTTGGAGGTCCAGGAGACACTTAACGGACAGATCCATTTTGGCATTCCGGCTTTGAACCAACAAACCGCCCTGCTGCAAGAGCAAATGGATGCACTACATGTGCAACAGAGACTGACTTGTGACTTGGGGTTCCATTCTTTGTGTGTAACTCCCATGACAGTGCCTAATGCTAGTGCACGGGTCCGGGTACTCAATGCCTACCTTAGAGGGCCCTGGAATGCTACTTTCCTGATTTATACCCTGCAGTTAGTGCATGCCATCACAAAGATTAATAAGACTCGAGTGCCGCCTGTTAGTGCAGCCTCCTTCTGGAATCAGCTGGCTGCAGCTGCTGGGTGGGCATCGCGCTGGGCGGGATCTGTCTCCCTCTTGTTATTATGTGGCGGGAGGTTATGTTTTTGCTTGTTTCTCCTCTGTAAATATCGACGGCGCCAAACCAACAAATAGCCGTTAAGCAAGTATTACTAGCAATGGAACCTCCTCCCCCAGCTCAGGTGTGGGTCTCCATGCTGGAGTGACATGCCGTGAGTCGTGCCAGGGATCCAATGACGCTTGGTGACCACAGATAATTAGCCAAATCCTGTATACTACGCAGTCCCCTGGTGTTTGGCTGATCACCTTACACCATGAACATCGTTAAGCACAGGATGCGAGGCAAAGCACTGCACTTGAAACACTCTGTGGTTTGGAGGTTTCATAAAGAGCACGCCTGATTGCATATGGGTTCGATACCTTCCTTCCCATCTCTGTGAAAAAGGGTATCAGCGGGTCTGGCATCCCTCGGGTGGATAACACCTGGGTGAATGTCAGTGTATATCTCTGCTTGCACAACAGGGATTGGGCCTCTGTTCTTGCCTGTTGCTAAAAACAAAAAGGGGAAACTGTAGAGAGCTGCGAATTGGCTTCCGCCTTCCACCCCCCACCCCTGGGTGAGTGCTCTCTGTAGTAAACAACTTATATGGCTAAGGCAAAGACTGTGGCTCCCTTCCGCGTATCTGGACCTATTGGCTGTGCTCACGTGTCACTCCAGGGTTGGACGCCTTGTGGTATATAACTTGGGGCGGGCTTGCCCGCGGAGGCGCGGCGGCGCGGCGGCGCGGCGCGGGGGAGAAGAAGCAAGATTGTTCAAGGGTCCTGAATAAACTGCCAATGGAAGAGCTGGTTGTTGCGTCATCCTTGCTGGCGAGGGTGCGCGCGACAATAAACCTTTTACTTCCTTTGTTAAATAATTTTTTAAATTTTATTTTTTATTTTATTGGAAACAAATAGCAATGAGACAGTTTCAAAGCAGGTTAGTAGGACAGTTACAATAATTAATACATTGCATATTGTTGTCTTTGTAGTAGTTATTCATAGTACAAGATGTAGACATGATATTCTGTCCAAACACTCTTAGGACAAATCTTTCTTCTCATTGAATTAGGAGAAAATAGCTGTATATCTATCCTATTTTGTATGTACAGATATAAAATGGTCCTTCATTTATATCCCCCTATTTTTGTTTAGTTTTGTCAGAGCTGGGTATTCCATTTCTATTTAAATATTGTAGGTGTGTAAATTCAGCAAAGTAATCCAATATAATCCAGTGGTCCATAATAGTAGTGGCTTATCTGTAGGACTGGCAATGTGAGAAGTTGTTGACCTGAGCCTTTTACAGCTTAACATATTAATATGGCTTTACTTCTTATACCTTGTTTTTATACTTTTCTGCTGGCTGGTTAAGACCAAGATAAAGCAAGACCTATATAATAAGAAATGTAACTTTTGCCCTTTGTTAGATAGTTTCCTAGGTATTTTATTTCTTTGGATGTTATTATGAAAGGCCTGGTTTCCCTAATTTTTCTCTCGGTGTGTTTGTTATTTGTTTACAGAAATGCTATTGATTTTTGACTATTGACCTTGTATCCTGCTATGCTACTGAATTCGGTTATTTAAATCTACAAGTTCCTTGGTGGAGTTTTGGAGGTCCTCAACATAGAGTATCGAGTCATTTACAAGTAATGATAACTCTATTTCTTCCTTTCCAGTCATTATGCCTTTTATTTCTGTCTCTTGGCTAATTGCTCTGGCTAATGTTTTAATAACTATATTGAATAGGAGTGTGGTAACAGTGAAAATCTTTGTCTTGTTCCTGATTTTAAAGTGAAGGCCTTTAGTTTTTGTCCATTCAATATGGCATTGGTTCTTGGTTTGTCACAGATGGGTTTTATCAGCTTTAGGTAAAGTCCATCTATGCCGATTTTCTGTCAGGTTTTTATCATGAATGAGTGGTGGACTTTGTCAAAAACTTTCTACATCTATTGAGATTATCATGTGATTTTTGTTGGCTCTGTTGATGTGGTGTATTACCTTTGTGGATTTGCGTGTATTGAACCATCACTGCATTCCTGGCATGAATCCCCTTGGCCATGGTATATAATCTTCTTGATGAGATACTCCATTTGTTTGCTAATATTTTGTTGAGGATTTTTGTATTTATGTTCATTAGGGAGATTGGTCTGTACTTTTCTTTTCTGGTTGAGTCCTTCTGTGGTTTTGGTATCAGAGTAATACTTGCCTCCAGGAATGAATTTGGGAGAATTGCTTCCCTTTAAAGTCATTGAAGAGTTTGAGAAGAGTTGGCATTAAATGTTCTCTAAATTTCTTGTAGAATTCACCTGTGAATCTATCAGACCCTGGGCTTTTCTTTGTTCATAAATTTTTTAATACATTTTCAATTTCATTGGCTGATATTATGATATTCAGAGTTTTTATATCTTCTTGATTCAGCTTTGGTAATTCCTATGTATCTAGGAACTTGTCCATTTTTTCTGTGTTCTCCATCCCATGAGAGTACAGATTGTAAATTAGGTATTGATGATCTTCTGAATTTCTATAGTGTTTATAGTGATTTTACCCTTTTCATTCCTCAGTGCATGAATTTGAGTTTTTTTCTTTCCTTTTTTTTGATAAGGTTGGCTAAAGAGTTATCAATTTTATTTATTCTTTCAAAGAATAATCAACAATCAACTCTTTCATTCATTCATTCTTTGTATTGTTTTCTTTGTCTCCATGGCATTAATTTCTGCTCTGACCTTTATAATTTCTTGCTTCTTTGTCTTTGGGGATGACTTGCTCTTCTTGTTCTAGGAGCTTGAGATAAAGCATAGGATTGTTTATATGGGCTCCTTCTGTTTTCCTGATGTGAGAATTTACTACTATGAATTTCCCTCTTAAGACAGCTTTTATTGCATCCCACAGGTTCTGGTAAGTTGAATTTGTATGTTCATTTGATTGTAAGTATTGTTTAATTTCTTCTGTGACCCATTGGTTGTTCAGGAGGGTGTTATTTAATTTCCATGTGTTTATGGAGCTTTTAATGTTTTCTTTCTCAATAACTTAACAGTTTCATTGCACAAAGGTCAGATAATATGCATGGAGAATTTAGTTTTCTTTGTATGTACTTGACCAAGCTCTATATGCTAGTATATGGTCTATTTCGGAGAACTTCCCATGTGCTGTTAAGAAGAATATGTATTCTGATGTTGGGTGGAACATTCTGTAGAGGTCTCCTAAGCCTATTTCCTCACATATTTGGTTTAGGTCTATTATTTATTTGTTGATTTTTTGCCAAGTTGATCTATCTCTTTGTGACAATGGGATGTTAAAGTGTTCCATTACAATTGTGTTAATGCTGATTTTGAGTTTTCATGTCTGTTAAAATTTGCCATATATAGTTGGGTGCTCCTACATTGGGTGCATATATATTTATAATTGTTATCTATTCCTCTTGCAATTTTCATTTAACAAGTATATAGTGACTTTATTTATCTCCTTTGATCATTCTTGTTTTAAAATTGACATTGCCAGTAACTAGAATAGCTACCCCTGTTTTTGTATGGATTCCTATTATATGGAGTATTGTCTTTTATCCTTTGAGTTTCAGCCTGTTTATTTTTGAGTTAAATGTGTTTTTTTGTACATCATATTATTAGATTCTCTTTGTTGATCTAGTCTGCCAGTCTGCTTCTTCTGATTGGTGAAAGGAGGCCATTTACATTGATGGTTATAACTGGTATGTATTGACTTATCTTTCTAATGCTATTTTCCTTCTGAAAGTTCCCTACTTCTCTCTGTTTAATTGCTTTGCGTGTTTGGTGGTTCCTTTCTACTATTGTTCTTGAAGTTATGGTTACATTTGTCTCTTTTAGAATACCTGTCAGGACTCTTTGTTGGACTGGTTTAGTGGTCATGAATTTCTTCAGTTTTTTTTTGTCATGGAAGTGTCTCATTTCTCCTATCTAAATTTCATCTATGAAAGTTGATAGTTTTTCAGGGTACATCAATTTGGGTTAGAAGCTGTTTTCTTTCAAGACTTCTAATACTTCAAGCCACTCTTTTTTTCTTTTTTTTTTTAGCAGAACTAGGGATTGAACTCAGGCCCTTTCACTTGCCAGGCACTTATTCTACTGAGCTATCTCCCCGGGCCACTGAGCCATCTCCCCAGCCCTCAAGCCCTTCTTGACTTGATGGTTTGTGTTGAGAAATCTGCCATGATTCTGAAGGGCTTTCTATTATAGGTGATCTTTTTTTTTTTTCTCTAACAGTTTTTAATATTCTTTTACTGAATTTCTGATATCTTAGTTATTATGTATCTGGGTATAGATTTACTTTGACTATGGCTCATTTGTCTGTATGTCAGATTCTTTTCTCATGTTTGGGAAATAATCTGCTACTACTGCAAATTGTGTTTTTATGTCATTTGTGTTGACTTATGCTCTTTCATTGACACCTATCAATCATATATTATTTTTCTTTGCATCGTCTTACAGCTGTTGAATTGTTATTTCCTGGTTCCTTGTTATTTTTAATAGATTTTTCCTTTCATGGTCACTAGTTGCAGTGCTGTCTTCAAGGTCAGAAAGCCTATATTTAGTTTTGTTCAACTTGTTTTGCCACCTTTCAGTGGAATTCTTAATTTTCCGGCCTTTCAATTTGGTTTCATGCATTCTAATTCTTTAATGTATTGTTCATTCAATGTTTCCATCATTTTCCTATTCTACTCTTTTTTAAAATCTGTCTTTAGATGAATTGAGCAATTCTTTCATGATTGTTGTCATATTTTTGTTATTTTTTATCAGAGTTTATTTGTGAATTCTTCTGTAGCCTCATAGAGTCATTTCTTTACTTTAGTTGCTATTATTTCAGAAATTTCAGGTGTGACTTCCCATTTCTTCTATGTCCTTGACTCCTGGACTTATCCTGGGTGGGCTGGAGGCCTGAGATTGCCTTTCGCTCCTTTGTTATGACATTTTTGAAGTTCCTAGTATTTGCCTGGGCTCATCAGCAATGGCAGAGGGTGGAACATGGCTCCCAAGACATTGGGAGGGTAAGTTCCCCAAACTCCTGCTGTCTAGGGCTCAGTGTGGCTTCTACAACAGTGAGGGGGTCCAATCTACAGCTTAGGAAGTATCCTGCAGTGAGAGGGGAGCCAGTTGAAGCTCCGCAAGTTTCCCAAGATGATGGTGGCAGGGAGCAGGTTGGGGCTCCTGCTATGGGGGGTGTTATTTGATTTCTTTTTTTTGGCGGAACCAGGGATTGAACTCAGGCCCTTGCACTTGCCAGGGAAGCACTTATTCCACTGAGCCATCTCCCTGGTCCCTTATTTGGTTTCTTGATGATGGCCATTCTTTCTTGAGTAAGATTTAATGTCAGTGTTTTAATTTGCATTTCTCAAATTAGCAGAGTGTTGAACATTTTTTAAATGTATTTTTGGCCATTTATACTTTTTCCATTTCAGTAGTCCACTTTTTGATTGGGTCTTTTATTTTGGTGCATCTATTTTTTTCTGAGTTCTTTATGTGTTACAGATGTTAGTCCTCTGAGCAAGGAGGAGCTGCAAATGTTTTTCCTGTTCTGCAGTTGTGTCTTTGCTCTGTTGGTTGCTACCTTTGCTGTGAGACAGAAGCTTTTTATTCATATGACCCCATTTGTTGATTGTTGATGTTACTAATTGTGCAATTCAGGCTCTGTTTTGAATTCTTTATATTTGTATCTTTAAAAATTTTACTTATTTCATCATCTAGAGCATTGTTTCTGTTTTAATAGTCAGATTTTTGATTCATTTTTATTTTTGTTTAATACATGTTGAGAGATAGGGGATAAATTAATTCTCTGGCATATGTATAACCAGTTCCCCCAGTACCATTTATTAAAGAGACTGTCTTTTCTCCAGCATATGTTTTGGCCCGTTTGTCAAAGATCAGGTAGCTGAATGTGCTTGGAGTTGTTTCTTTGTCCTCTGTTCTGTTCCACTGACCCACAAGTCTGTTTTTGTGCCAGTATTGTGCTGTGTTTATCATTGTGGTTTTGAAGTGTAACTTGAAATCCAGAATTACGGTGCTGCTTGCTTTGTTCTTATTGCCTGGGTTGCTTTTGTTATTCTGGGTCTCTCTGGTTCATTGAATTTGAGGATTCTTTTCTCATGTTCTGTGAGTTATACCATTGGTATTTGGATTGGGACTGTGTTAAATCTGTGTATCAGTTTTGGAAATATGGTTGTCTTGACTGTATTTGTTCCATCTATCCAGAGATAGGAACTATCTTTCTATTTTCTGATGTCTTCTTCAATGTTCTTTTCCACAATATTATAATTTTCATTGTAAAAACTTTCAAGTTCCTTGATCAGGTTAATTCCTGAGTATTTTTCTTTGTTTTCTTTCAGTGAGTTCATTATTGGTGCTCAGGAACATTATATCTAATTAGCAGGCTTAATCTAATAATCTTTATTTTTAAAAAATAGATTTTATAGGAAAATAGTACATATAATTTCTTTATACTTTCCACCTGGCTTTCCCTAGCCACAACCTCTTTTATTAATATCATCTATTCATTATAATCAGTGAACCAATGTTACTACATCATTATTAATGAAAGTTCATAGTACTTTATTCATGATAAAGTACAAGTTTTGGCCTAGTTTCTTTTTTCTATTCTAGTATCCTATCCAGGGTGCCATATTGCGTTTAGTTGTTGTGTCTGCATAGGCTCCTCTTGGCTGCAGCTCCTTCTCAGGTTTTGTTTTGATAGCACTTTTGAGGGGTACCCGTCAGGTATTTTGTAGGCTGTCCCTCAATTTGAATTTTCCCAATCTTTTCCTCATAATTAGACCAACTTGATGGGTGCTTTTGAGAAAAATACCATAGAGTTAAGTGCCATTTTCATTACATATCCATTATTAAGGGTACATGTTGTCAACATGATTTATGATTATTAGTGTTGACCTTGACCACTTCAGAAATTCATGCGTGTATATTGGCCAATCAATGTACATATCCATAGATATTTCTATGTAACCATCTTTATATTAGTACTGACAAATGCAGTGCATCTGTATCTGCACATAGATTCATACTGATAGTCTCCACCTCTATTCCACTGCCACATGTCTCACTCTAGAATTTTCTTCTTGTTGATCTATAAAACCCTGCTTCAAGAGTGAGAAACCTGACTCCAGTCATCTGCCATCCAAATAAGTAATTGATTAACCCCAGCATACATGTACAACAGTATTAAAATTATTAACCTGTGCCCTAGAGGAAACCACTGCACCAATGAAAGGATAGTGTTTACGTATAGTTCTTTTTACCATTAGTCCTATAGACCCCACTCATTTCCAAAGTTACACAGGACAGAGTTTCATAGGTTACTCCTCTTGTTCCTTCAGTGAGGATGCTTCAGTGAGGATGCTTCATATATTTGTAATTGATGCACTGTATGCCCTGCAGAATTATAAGGGTACATTAAGGTTCCTACTTATTGTTGTCAGGAAATTTTGGCAAGGTAGTAGAGTGGAAACAGGTCTGGGTTGGAGGATTCTACTACCCATTGCCAAATCCATTAATATTTTGAGCTGCAATGTCCTCATTTCACATAGTATGAAAGAAAATAGTAACATAATATTATGATTGATAAAACAGTTTAACCCGTAGAGATGTTTGGACTGAAATAAAATAACTTATTTCTATGAAACACTTGCACTGCATTATTGATGAGTAAATTATGAGTCTTGTACAGTGATTAGCAGGTTTTTCTGTGAAGGGACAGATAGTGAATATTTTCAGCTTTGCAGGCTGTCACTATCACTTGCAAATACTCTGCTCTGCTGTTACAGTTCGAAGCAGCCAGCAATGGTGCATTAGTCAGCTCTTCATTGCTAAAACAAAATTCCTAAGATATTCAACTTTTAATGAGAAAGGTTTATTTTTGGCTCATGGTTTCAGTGCTTAAGTACATGATCACCTGGTCCTGATACCTTAGCATTTTGGCAGGACACTGCTTCATGGTGGCAGTGTGTGATAGAGGAAGCTTATCTATCTCCTGGTGTTCAGGAAGGAAGGAGAGACAGTAAGGGGCCAGCATCCCATTATCTGCTTCCAGACCCTGCCCCGTGATGTCACTTCCTCCCACTAGGCCACACCCATTTAAGGTTTGACCCCTCCTCCTAGTAGCACCACAAGCTGCCAATTAAACCTTTAATATGTGGACCTTCAGGTAACATTTCAAAATCTAAATTATAGCAGACAGTAAATCAATGAACATGGCTGTGTTCCAATTAAAATTCTATTTATAAAAGCAGTTTATGGACTTTTTTGGCTGACCCCTAGGCTAATATGAACATGGAAAGCTATAAATGGCTCTCCTCATTCTTTCTTGAAATTCTCTCCAAATACAGTGCTGGCTAGGACCTTTAGTCATTTACAGCATTGATTCACAAACATAGGCATACATAGGTGGGTTTAAAACTTGCTTGTCAACCCAACTCTTTACCACACAGTTCCTTGCTCTTCATGGCCTCCTCTTCCCCTTTTATCTGGAACAGAGCCCAGCCTGCTCCTACAGGAACTGCCACTCTTCTGTCTACTCAGGAAACTCCTCAACCACTTGCCAGAGCCATATTCTTAGGTGTCTGGGATGACTAGGAACCTGTTATTTCCTTAGCTGAACCAGAGGCTTGAAAGAGCAGCAATGAAGGGACAGGGCTAAATTCAAGACACACATTTCAGGAAACAGACACTGCATGAGATGCTTTGCCTAAAGTTTGTGATAGTTTGTGAGATAGGAATTATACACCCACTGTGCATTTGGCAAGTCCAAAGCTTCCATTTTGCAGACTGAGTTTTCTATCAGTATAAATATCTTCCTAAGTCGCGACATCCCAATTTGTATAGAAAGCAAAAAATTTAATTATATAAACTCAGGGTAACTCAGTCACCAGAGAATTTAAGTACAGTTAGTATAATTTAAATCTCTGTTAATGCAAGATTCCCTTCATTTCTTGACCCTGGGTGTGTGTAGACTGAGCTTCTGGGGGCTGGCTTGGGTAGCTTCCTGGTGAGAGAGTTGCTCAGCCTGTCACTTTGTCTGCCTTTGCTGTGTTCTTCTGAAAGTTTGTCCAACCCTTTCTCTCTTATAGTCCTTGGGATTTCTTGCCTTGCCTTGCTGATCCTGCCCTCTGTTCTTGTCCCAAGCTACAGCTCCATTGAAACTGTGGCTCAGGCTGTTACTATGATGGAAATTTAAAAAATCAACTAGTAGTCTGACACCATATTAGGCAGAATAAAATTGTGCAACCTACCATGTAGCTTGTCTGTTAGACTCACTTGGCCTTGACTGACTACACCCAGCTATAAACCAGAGATAATCTGATGGGCTCAGCCTGACCATACCCAGCCTCACAGGCTGCACTTTCTACTCCAAACTTACCCTGTTTGCTAACTTGCTTGACTTTTTGCTCAGCAAGGAAGAATAACTGATGCTGCCCAGTAAAACTTGCAAAACCTATATAAACTAAACCCAAAGCCAGCTCTGGACTGATGCTTTGGGAATGATCCCATCAGTCCGCTGGTATAATAAAATTATACCAGCATCTTCCAAATGCACAGCATCTTCCATTTGGTTCAGTTCCAGGTTCCGTAACGTTGTCACATGCTGTTTCCTCTGGGAGCTTATAGGCTCCTTCTCCTTGGAGTTCTGAACCAAGATTCTCCCAATAAGGACTTCCCTTCAGCAATTGCTCTGCCTGCTGTAGCAAAATAATAGGAACAACAAAAATTTCTCATATGCTGTGGGTGAGAACGCAAGATCATGAGGCTGGCAGACTGAGTATCCTGTGTCCAATTCCTGGTTTGTAGATGGCACCAAGTTACTG
The DNA here is from genome assembly GCA_004027165.1 of Ctenomys sociabilis. Classification (NCBI taxonomy): domain Eukaryota; kingdom Metazoa; phylum Chordata; class Mammalia; order Rodentia; family Ctenomyidae; genus Ctenomys; species Ctenomys sociabilis. The sequence goes on along the minus strand of PVKA01045518.1, from coordinate 4,705 downwards.
TGTCTTCACCAGGGAAGTGGGGAGGGGGAGCATGTGGGTGCGCATGAGGGATTGCAAACAAGTTAGCTTTCTCGTGCATCTTCTTACAGGGGTGCCAACCTCATTCATGAGAGCCCCTCCCCTCCCATATCCTAGCTACCTCTCAAAAGCCCTGCCTCCTAATAACATCACCTTAGGAGCTAGGATTTCACCATATGAATTTTGGGGGGACACATATTCAGACACCAGGCTGCTGTTCTGTTGAAAGGGTAAAATTGTACCAGGAAAACTGTTGCTCTTTTAAAAAGTTTGTTCTTTTGAAACTGTCTAGCTCAGTAACTGCTTCCTGGCTCTGTAATTGCTTTCTTGACCCCTGTAACCGTGACAGACAGCATAACTGAACACACAGAATGTCTGATTGTACGTTGTACCAGGCATCATGGACTGATGATCCTTCATCTACTCTTGTACCCAGTGACCTCCCCCTGTTAGCTAGTCAGCGGGAGGAACTTCTAGGCTACTCTCGCCTACGTACCTCCTGCTTATATAGTGCATGAAAGCCCTAGACCACCAGAGATAGGGGCATGATATTCTGGGAATGACCCTGATCAGTTTTTGTTGTCATAAATAAATCTGCCTCCAAATCCTGGGTGTTGCTTTGGTGTTTCTGTTGGCTGTAGCACTATGGCCAGGATGGATAGGAGGCCTGTCTGGGATGCTCAGATCTTCTGAGCAGGTCCATGGGAAGCCAAAGTCCTCCGTGTTGGCTGCTATCTCCCTGATCTTCCTTCCCGTAATCACAGAACTCTCTTCCCTGCCCCTGACTGGGGAGAAATGCTTTTGTATCATCCTTTGCTTCCCCATGTCTTTTAGTTCATGGTGTAAATGCTGATCAGAGTTTTCCAGGATCCTGGTCTCTTAGAAGTTCAACCCTTTCTCAAACATTTTTTTCTTAATCTCTTTGCCCCACTAGAACTTTAAAAAAGTTTACATCTCCAAATAATATCCATTCCTCAGGCTCTAGAATGTCTAATTCACAACTCGAAGGTGAGCAGTGACTGCTTTGCCTTGCCGTTGATTTCTTCCCCTTGGGCCATCAGCATGTGTGGAAAACAGCTTTTGTGAAGCTAATACTATAAAAAGCTTATGAGCAGATTAGATATAAGTCATTTCAGAATTCTGGTTGGTTTTTTTTTTTTTTTTTTTTTAAAGTAAATGATGAAAGAAAGGGCACAGGCACACAGTAGGAGAAATCTTGGTGAGCATCTCAAGAGTAATACCTGTGACTCTCGAGTAAGAGGACTGAGTCTGGGGCCACATGAAGGAGCACAGGAGACTCCTTCTGAGTTCTGTGATTTGAATCCAAAACAAACCTTGGGGGCTGCTGGTAGAAAGTGCTGGGTTCACCAGCTTCAGGTGTGACCAAAAGGTCTGCAGAGGTGAGGATGGAGACACAAGCTCTTCTGGTCAGGGTCCTTGATTGCTTTTCCAGGGCTCTGATTTTTTCCCATAAGCACAAGTTTGCAGACTCAGAATTCTTGAGTCTGCGGCCAGATCACTCCTGTGGTATTTGTGAAGAACACCTAGCAGGTGGGGCATCCTGTGCACATTTTGTCCCAGGTGTCCAGTGGCAAGGGGTCCTTAGGTCCAACACTTGATCTTTACATAGGGTCCCTGGACAGTGGGAAGTACCACTTTGAAGGAAATAGCAAAAGAGAAGGCATGACGTGAGTGGGCCCAGGGCTTTGAGTGAGGGCATGAGTATGCCCTATAAGGAGCAGCACAGAAGAGGGGAAAAGGGCAGTTTGTAGGAGACACTTCCTGGTCCTCGTCTCAGTCCAAGAAACTAATATTTGTAATCCCAACGTTACGTTATTGGAATCCCATCAAGTTGATTCCAATCTACCACTTTCCATGCAGCCCACGGCGAAAATGAGGACACTAAATTATATTTTTAATCATCGGGGAGTCGAGGGGCTCTAAGTCCTTCCATGACATGGCTTTCCGGAACCAAGAGAGCGACCCAGGGCTTCACCCGATTTTTATTCAGTGAGGGAGTGGCTTGAGGATTGAGAATTGTGGGAAGTAGGTGACTACTGTGAGCTGAGCTAGGTGGGGGCCTACATTTACCTCTGCCATATGCAGAGAGGATATGCAGAGAGAGTAATCTGCATTATATAGTATTTAATGTTTTGGGAAGTCTAGGGCTTCAGCTTTGATGTAGTCTTTCAAGCCCCAGGAAGTCATAGCCTCTATCTCGAGGCTCGATCCCAGCTGGCAGCGCGGAGCATTAGCTTTACCGTCCTGTCCTGTCTCCACCTGGCTCACGTTAAGGAGCAGCAGGCTTACCAGGGAAACACACATGCCACCTTCAAAGACTCACCAGCACCTCAGCTAGACCAGTACACATTGCTTAAGGCCAATTGAAGGATAAACAGAAGTCCTAGCCAGCTCTCTACATAACAATATGAGGAAATAGGATCAGACTCAGTCAAAATGGAGACAGTTGCTTTTCTTTCAAGGAGAGCTGCTCAGGTGGTCCCCCACAGCAGTTGACTCCAGAGACAAGCTGACCCTTACTAGGAAATACTTGTTATTAAACCCAGCTTTTTTCAAACTTTCTGAAATAAGTGGTATAGGCAGCAAGTCCTTCCTAGCTGTGCAACTAGTGCTAAGCACACAGTCTCTGCTGTCTTACCCCAGGAGGGCAGCCACACATTTGTCTTGAAGGATAGACTTTGTCCTCGTTGTTGTTTCTGGAACCACCTCCTAAGTACCCTGAGGTAGACAAGATGCCAAGGTAGAGCACTTCACAGAGATCTCAGCTGCTGTGCCTCCTGCTACCTCTAGGGTCACCTGGGTGTCAGATGATTTTTTATTGTCTCTAGCTAAGGAAGGGGCTGAGACAGGGCTGAGGAGGGAAAAGGCAGAGTGAGCACCGTGTCATCTGTCTCACTAGTGGTGACAGCTTGCAGAAACACTCCCATGAGTTCCATTGAGAATGGCTCACATACTGTGAGAAGAGGACCTCTCCAGGGTCACCAACCCCTGGCTGCTTGGCTCATTTCTTCTCAACACAAACATGGAAAACCTAAGACCAGATATGTGCATCTGATTAGGGTTCTGTTGTCTTAGTTCATGTCAGTTCCTATTCACTGAGTGACTTCCATGTGCAGGGCTCTGTGCTAGATGATGAAAGATATGTAAATGGGAACATTTACATATAGCTCCACCCCACTGCAATGTGTATGACAGTGTAAGGGCCAGAGTATAGAGATTATTTATTCCTGGCAAAAGAAAAAAGAAAGAGCATGTGAGAGACTTTTAAAAGTTATTTCTAAGTGGCATTTACATAGAAGATAGAGCATTTGAAAGATAATTTATAAGAACCAGATTTCCTTGTCTGGAGCTATGCTTTTCTGGGAAGATGAAGAAGAATTGGTCTTAGGAAAAAGAATTAGAAATAGGTCTTTTTTTTTTTTTTGTCTTTTTGAGACAGGGTCTCACTATGCAGTTCAGGTTGGCCTTAAGCTCATTCTGTAGCTCAGGCTGGTCTTGAACTCACAGCAATCCTCCTGCCTCAGCCTCCCAAGTGCTGGGATTACAGGCATGCGCCACCATGCCCAACCCTAGAAATAGGTCTTAAGACAGGTGAGTGTCAGAACAAACTTTTTATGTTGCTGTAATTTTATTATGGTTCATTTGCTCTGAAATTCTTGTTGAAGTTGGATCACCACTGTGGTGGTATCAGGAAGTGAGACCTTTAAAAGCTGATTAGGTCATTAAGAGGGATTAAGGACTTTGTTTTTGTGATATGTGGTACCAGGGATCAAACTCGGGACCTTGAACTTGCCAGGCAGGTACTTATTCTGCTGAGTTATCTCTCTTAATGCCTTTCTTGTAGGACTAGACATGTTACTGTTAAAGTGGGCTGCATAAACACCCATTGCATTTTGCTTTTTCTGTGTATGTCTGCCTGCCCTGTAGCTTTTTTGCCTTGCTACGAGGTACCACAAGGCCCTGACCAGATGCCAACAGTGTTCCTAGACATCCAGCCTCCAGAACCATGGGCCAACATAATTCTCCCTCCTTTATAAATTACCCAGTATATTAGCCTTGTGTCAATGCAACAGATACCTGAGGTCTTTACAATTTTTAGAGAAAGGTTCTATTTTTACTTCAGTTTTGGAGGTTTTAGTCCATCATCATTTGGCCTTGTTGCTATGCATATGCCCCACTTGCAGATATATCAGCAGGTCTGACGTTCATGCAAACCTGTTACCCTGCTTTAGAGTGAGGAAGTGGGGCTCAGGGTGAGCATATGCCCCTGTCCACATTCTTGCCACAGACAATTTCAAGAAAGCAAATCTGATCAGGATTTTGTCCTTGGTTTGCTTGTTTGTATTTGTTTTCTTAAACCTCACTTTGCCTAAGGTGGGCTCAAACTCATGGACTCCAGGGGTCCTCCTTGCCTCAGGCTCCCAGCTGAATGGGACAATGGACATGTACTACACTTGGCTTAGTTCTCTATTCTTAGGTCCCTAAATCCAAATCTATCCTTTGTTTCACCCCTACCTTAAAGTCTTCCCGGGATTCCAGGTGTCAGTGGAATGGACACAGGGCACTGGGCCACTAGGGCCCAACTCCATCTTTAACCCTCCCTTGCCCATGCACTCACCAGGCAAATCATACTACCTGCACCTTTCACCATGCTCTGTCTGACCTC
>PVKA01045517.1:0-15498 GCA_004027165.1 Ctenomys sociabilis | reverse complement strand
CTTGGGCCAAAACAATGGTGCCCTTGTAGTGGCAGCAGAAAACATGCAAAGGACTCCTCCAAACATGACAGGGAGATACTCTAACTGAGCCACCACAACCATGTCTACCTGGGCCACTCCTTTGTTCAAAAAAATGGGGTGGCCTTGTTCCCCTTCCTTGTATTTGTTGTTTCTGAGAGATCAGTATCCTTTTGCTAATTGTTTTAATTTGATGGTTTTCCTTGCATTGTAACTGTAAGCATAATGCAAGCTGGAATCTTCAGCTCATTCCTTGGTTCTATTGTAAGAATAGAACTGCTAAACGTAGAGTACTCCTTAACTTGCATCCCTAGGTCTCTCCTTGTCTCTCACTTTCCATTCACTCGGAGTACCAAGAACAGTATTCTTAGGTGTCTTTCTAGCCCTAGTTCATGGCAAGGTAGCAAGTAAGGGAACAAGCTGGCAAGGTGAGCAAAGAGGCAGCCCAGCTGTGCAGGCTACTGTGGTGATGCTGAGCCGCACTGCCACTGGGGAGGAGCTTGCCCCATCTCTCCTGTCCCAGTTTGCTATCTGAATACGGCCAATGGGAAAATTTTCATCAAGGTGGCCCATTATTGGCCTCCTTAGCCTCCTCCCACTGTGCAGCATCCTGGCTCGAGGTCCTTGTATCTCCTGATGGAAGAGGAATTACCACTGTGTCTTCTTTCAGTGAGGGCCCACATCACAGATCCAAAACTAAGGATACACATCCAAACACAAAAACCTTTATGGCAAGATTACTAGCAGTTGTCCAAGTGCTCAACTGTGCAAAAAGCAGAGACCAAACTATACTCACACACATGTTCAACTATACACACAATAGACAACTACATCACAGACACATAAACATCCATGGAATTATATGCAACTCTGTAAAGACAGAAGTAGACATAGACACATAGACTACTAAAGATGATAGACCAAACCTTGCGTGATAAATGCCACATTTATCTTTAAGGATCAAGGACAAGGATATTAATTTGGTCTTTGTTTTTAAGGGTAGAGGATAAAGCTAAACAGCTGAAAGATTGGACTTCTTTTTTCATATTCTTTTCATTCTGTGTCTTGGAATGTGCTGCTGGTCTCTCTAGCAAGCTCTCAAATCCTTCCTCTTTTGATGCACTCACATTTTTAGTGCATTAATAAAGGAAAATGATGATATATTCCTCTTTATCAAGGCAAAAGAATGTGGCTCAGGATGACAATAAGGAACCACTTAGACCCAGTTTACTAAGGCAAAACATACGTTCCTGAGGTACAGTGAGAAATAAGACATCTGCAACATTTTGCTTTATGCTATTGGAAATGATGTAAGATCACAATGCCTCTTTTGCTGACTGGGATTATTTTGGCACTTTTAGTATTGATACCCAGATTCATGTCATGTTCAGCTGGTAATCAGTAAGATGTAAAATAATTGACATATGCTAGACTTTGGGGTGCATCAGAATTCCTGAGATGAACCAATAGCGAACAAGAGGCAGTCTCCATTGAGCGGATAGAAGCATCAAAGGTTTATAAATATAAAATCTGCCTTCCTAATTGAGGTCATGGCCTTCCTGGGAGGGGTAATAGAGGAAAGAAACATTATTTATTGAATGTCATCTTTTCATACTCACTTGATGTTCATTTTCATAAGCACCTAGAGGAGCTTTTACTTCTATTTTTTTTACAGCTTGATGAAGTAGAGGAGGAAAGGTCAAGAATGAGATCAAAGATTACGTGGTTGAGAAGCACCATTGCTGCTCATCAAATGCCTCAACGTTCATCTTTGTTTGGATGAATCCTCCTTGCCAAGTGTAAAATCAGGGCAACTACTCAGACCATTAAGGTTCTTAGAGAAGAAGTTAATTTGCAGCATATTACCATATTAGTCAATTTTCTTATCACTGAGACACAGTGCTCCACATCCACAATTTAAAGTAGAAAAAGTATAATTTGGCTCATGTTTTAAAGGGGCTCGGTCCATGGTTAGCTGTGTCTACCACAGAAACATCATGGCAGAAATAGGTGGTGAGGGAAGGTGCTTAGTTTACATGAACAGGAAGCACAGCAGGTGATGGAGAGGAAGCTTTGGGAGGATGGAGCCACTGACCACACATATTCCTTGAGAACAAGCCTCGATGACTCATGAAGACATCCAGGGCTGTGTAATACCACTCTGCTATGGTTTTCTTAATCTATTGAATTTGATACATTAAGATTAATGGTCATGGTGGGATTCTTGTACTGAGTGATAATAATGGTGTCAAAGAGGTTGAAAGGTTCAAAGGTGGAGAACCAGATCCCATGAGGGTGACAGGGACCGCCAAGCTAATCTGGGTCAGAAGCCAGAGTAAACATGAGAGTTGGGGTTGCAGACTGAAGAGTAGGGGGAACCATGAACCAAGGGACAGAAAGAAAGTGCTCTGAAATGAATACTGGGGAAGGTTATTTGTCAACGGTGGGCTTTCAAGTGACCTACAGCATGCTGAGAAGCTAGGTCCACTGTGTTTAAAATTCCAGAGGTTATTCCCTTTCTTTGATAATTTCATTGAATTCCTAAGCCTTTGGAGATTATGCAAAGATGTAAGTTCTCAAGGTTCCAGGGCTTTATCACACAGCTAGCAGCTTGACTAACAGCATGCAGAATCAGATATCGAGCAGTGCCTACTGAGCTACAGATAACAACTTCCTGTGTTTAGAAAAAGGTAAGGAAATTGTTCGTTGGTTCTACAAATATTTGTGGAGGATGTAAAAATGGGAAAGGGCTATCGTGGAATTTCAGATAAAATACTGGGAGGCTTGGAGGCGGAAGCTGGGACTCAAATCCACCCCAGTTCTTGTGGTGTGTACGTGCACATTTTAGATTCCTTCTTATGGGACCAATGTTTGCACTGATCGTGCAGTATTATGATTATCCACATACTTGTTTGTCTTCCCCAGTTAAACTGAAAAGGCCTACAAGGCAAAGACTAAGTTGTGCTTATCACAGGTCATCCATGCCTCATAGTTGTACAGATTTAATGAATGTGCATTGAATTTTACTGGAATTTAAATTAATTGTCACATGCAGAATTTGACTCTAATTACAAAATTCAGTCCTAGGATTTTCAATCTATAGTTTAACATTCTCCCTATAGAAAGGTAGAGCTGTAGCATTAACCTTTTGAGTAGGGACCTGATACCATGGTTTTCTTGAACTTTCCATAGAATTGAAACCGGTGCTCCACATGCAGGAAAATTCAACAAATTATTGCTCTGAGTAATCGAATAACTTGATTTATGGTCAGACACAAATTAGTGTGACTTCAGGAAATATTTTCCTTACATTCAGGTCCTTTTTTTCATTATATTCTTTGATCCCTTACAAAGAAATAGCACATGTGTGACATGAGATTTCACATCAGCTTTATTTGACAAAGATGTGAATAATGCCAGGACCCTCTGTACATGAGAACCAGATGCCTCATTTGTGTTTGATTTTTCCAGTGAAAATGAACTTAGAAGCCTTGAGAAACACATTATATTTATCTTAGTTGGCACAGAATGTTGACACAAATCGCTTCCAGTCATCAAGTACAATGGGCCATGCTTGAGTAAAAGAGCATAAGTAACAACAACAAAGAAAGGTAAGGTGACAACACCAGCACTAAAAGCCACAGAAGGGTATGAAAGCAACAGTAAATCTGGCTTTAGAGGGACAGTCAAGCACTCAATTTTTTTTTTTTTTTTGCATTGCAAACTGTTTTCATAATGTTTTGGTATCGTACAAGGTGCATACATGATATTATATTTACAGATATTATTTTAGCAGATGTTTCTTATCAGTAAATTAAGAGTGTAGCTGCTTACTTATCTTATTTTTTATACCTGAATTATATCAAAAATTCAATAATTATTTTCCTAGTGGATGACCGTAGTACTAGAAGCTGACGTAATATCCTGTCCAACCACCATTAGTGTAGATCTTGTCTCTCATAGAATTATGTAGAAGCACAGTGTTATCTATCCCAACTGTACTGTCTATACACACACATCATGATTTTTTCTTTCTACACCCCTTCCTTTGTCTGCACCTGTCAAAGGTGGGCACTCCATTGTCATTCAACTAACTTAGGTGCTTGACTCAACACCACAATCCAACACAGTCCAGCATTCTACAACAATAGTGAGTTATTCAAAGAAGTTGTCTACCATAGCCATTTACAGCTCAGCTTAATATTATGGCCCCACGATGTATACTTCATTTTTATACTTTTCTGCTGGATGGTTAAGACCTAGATAGATCAAGACTTATATACCAACACATGAACTTTATATTTCTTACGTGGTCAGTGAAGTCCTCTCAGGGTTTATCTTGTAGTCCTGTACATTATTCTGTAGATTCTTTGTCTGTGTCATCCATGTGGATGAGTCACGGCCAATGCATGACCAGTTTGCTCGCTGTGAGAGCTTGAGAGAAAGTTTTCTCTTCATGTGACTCTCCCCAGGCACACTATAGAACTTTAATCTCTTTCCTCTGTGGCTCCATAATCTCCTTGTTCAGAAAATTTGGAGCTCACCTGAGTTTCATGATGTTGCAGTACAGGTTCTCCTATGTCCTGAGTCTTTGCTGACCTTGAAAGGCTAGGGCCAAAGTGTTGGCTGGCCTTGTGGCTCTTCTATTTCTCCAACTCTGACTTGTGATCTTAGGTTGTTAACCATCCAGAAGACAAGCACTCAATTTTAATTATTATTGCTGGAGACCATCCTCATGTTCTACCTCAAGCCACTTCTGCATGCATTATCTTACATAATAATTTTTTTTAAATAAACATTTACTTGAAAGAGAGTATGGCAGTAACTGGTATGACGTGACAAGCAGTACATATCTAGAAGACCAGAATGACAGGCATTCCAAGCATGACCCTACTATTACACATTGTTATCTTCAGTGCAATTGCTTAGTACACAGATATCAGCATATACAGTTAGTCAGGGTGAGAATCCTACCAATTAACTGCTAGTTTCAAAAACCTGCTGAGGAGTCTCAGGATCATTGCCTTAAACATCTAGTGCATATGAATGTATGGCTTTGTCCCGTCATGTTTCCTAGCTTTTCTCCTTGCCCTCTCTTCAAATCAACTCCCCTGTGGGAGGAATGCCATTCGGCAGATAGGGAATCACAGGCTCAAAGAGGTCAAGAGCTCACCTGCACAGGTGCCACAGCTCACAAGTCTTTGCATCAGAATGACAACCCAGGCCTCTAGCCTTCCTGGCCAGTCCCCTAAAGCAGACAAGGCAGGGATGTTACAACAGTGAGATCTCAAAGGCAGAGAGTCACTGGCAAGAAGCACCCAAATGGAGCTGATACAATGGTCTGCTGCAAAACATTGCTCAGGGCTGGAAGTATGGAGTCCCTGAGGCCTCTATATCCACTCTAAACCCTGAGCGTGGCAGGAGAAAGGCTAGGATTCCTACAATCTGTGAACACTGTCATGCTCTCTGAAAGTCTGGTCATCAGGGCATAGCACAATGGGTGAGTGCAGACATAGAATCTTTGGAGCATGCCCCAGAGCCTAGGTCCCAGAAAAATTCTGTTTAATGCCACTGTGTTTGCGTGTTTTAGGTTATATATTTGCTGAGTATGGAAGTACATGTCTATAACCCCATCCACTTTAAGAGGCTGACACAGGAAAATCACAAATTTGAGTGTTGCTGGGGAAACTTAGCAAGATTCTGTTGCAAAATAAAAAATAAAGAGGGCTAGAGATGTAGCTCAGTGCAAAGGCCATGGGTTCAGTTCCTGGTTCTGCCAAAATAAATAAGCAGGCAAACACATACAAATAAATAATACACATTTTCCTAGGGATCAGCCAGATAGCTCAGAGGATTAGAGGATTAGAGCACCTGCTTAGGCAGAGCACAGGGCTGGGGTTAGATCCCAGTGTGCAGGGCTGGCCCACCCCTGAGAAGTGCTGAGACTGATTGAGACTAGGCCTGGTGGTATGTGCCAATAATCCCAGCGTTTGGGAGGCTAAAAACAGGAGACTCACTATGAGTCTGATCTACAGTGAGACCCTATAGACTCTGTATACCTTGTACTAAATAGATAAATAAATAAGTAAATAAATAAAACACATTTTCCTAGTCAGTAAGTGTGAGTCTCTCTGAACAGAAGGAGTTAGTCCTTTGGGAATGAGGCGTGAAGCTGAGTTTTGTTAGGCTGTAGGCAAAAAAAATATTCAGCTCCTTAAAAGGGAGAAGGGGCCAGCGGGTCACTGCCATTCAGCATCTAGACTAGGAAACGGTTTGTTGGGAGACATTCAGTGAGCATTCGCCCTGCAGAGGAGGAAGTGGGCTGCAAATGTGGCGAATGGTAGTTATTGATTGTGTCTAGGCAGAGCAGATGTGCTGCGCTGGAACCGTATGGCTTGAGAAAACTGGCTGAGGAACTAAGTGCAAAACTCCTGTCTGAATTACCAGAACGGGGCAGGGGTCTTTTACTTCTAGTCCACTCAGTACAAGTGGGGATGGTGTTCCTTTATTCCTGCATGATTCTTTGTATTTTCAAGGTGTGTTCATGCTCATCGTCATTCTTATTACTCGGGCCACAGCAAAGAATTGTTATTCCCCTCTCCTGGTAGATAACAAAGTAGTGTCACAGACAAAGGTTCAGCTACCAACAGAACCAAGAGGTTGCTGCGGCGCTAATAATGACAACTAATTTGCATAAAGCACTTCACATTCAATGACGAGTTTTGTCCCGGACACTCAATAAATTTTTATTGTCGCCTGAGTTCTGAGAGGGAGGGACTTTTCTGGTCTCGGTTTGAATAAGAGAAAACCTGCAGGGTTACAGACAGGAAGTAGGCAGCTGAAGGTCTCAGAAACAGGAAATGAACGAGCTGAGATCTGAACCACGCAGTCTGGCTTCAGAGCCGCACCCCTAACCACTGTGCCTTCATTCCGTCTCTGCTGCGTCCACCTGGAAGTTTGCATATTTCACCTGGTCCTAAGGAAGTTGCATAACACAGAGTTACTGAGTGGTAAGAATGCAAAGGCTGTGACATATCACATAGTAAGTGCTCAAAAAATACTACCTATTGGGGCCAGAGATATAGCTGGCTCGGTGGCACAGTGCCTGCCTGGCAAATGACATGTCCTGAATTTGATTTCTAGTAGAAAAAGAAAGGATCATAAAAAATGCTAATCATTATACGAAAAAAAACAAAAACAAAAAAAACTGCTGTCTTAATATCTTGGGGAAGCAAAAACTGCAAGTGGCTGCTGATGGTTCTCCTTTCAGGGATATGATTCCAGTTACTGGAAATAAAGCTTGACATGTTGACCTGAGGTTGTCAAGTTGCTCGTCTTGCCCAGCTGACAACAGAGGCTCCACTTTCTTCTAAGGAAGATGGTTCCTTTGGCTTCAGGGCTTTGTTTTCTGAGCTGTGTATGCATGTTTTTAGTGAACTGACCAACTTTTAACAATGAGAAGACATTGAAGGAAAAAAGGGCAACTCCAGTAGGTGCTGGGAAAACAGAATTTGGAAAGAAATGAGTAAAAATATCCAAAGGGGATTTCATTAAATATTTTGCTGTACAACATGCACTATAGGCTCTTCTCTGTGTCTCCCAAAACATTGCCTGATAGTTCTGCAGGGCTCCTTTGTCGTGTGTGGGGGATATGTTCTTCCCAAAATAGAGAAGAATCAGCGGACATCTTACCTGAAAAGACCTGCTGGTCAAGGGGTGGTGGGCAGGGTCAGATATGAAGGAGTGGTAGAAGTAAATGGAAACCCCAGCACTTTTTGGAGCCTTCTCAGACTGTAAAAGGGATGATACCCCTAGGCAGACCCTCATAATCATCAAGTGGGCCAATACATGGGCAGGTCCTAGCGCAGGATCTGTCTGACATGTTGAAGGAGACACTGGGACATCCAACATTACCATACATAATATCCCATGTCAGAAGCAATGCTAAAGAAGGGAACTCTGGTCTGGCTCACTGCCTTGCAAAGGCTATTATCTGTAAGGTTGAAATAACCTAGAAAAAGATACTGGTTCTTCCTTGATATTAGAAGCTATTTATAAGTCATAGTAAAATCTAGAGAATGAATATGATCACATCTCACTGTGTGCTGCTTCCCTGGTTAAGTTTTGATAACTTATGGCAGAGTTTCTCCTGGATCCACAGTTATGCCTTAAACATAGTTAGATCTGTACATGGCCATGCATTCATCTACAGCAGATGTGTACTATGGTGCTGAACAGTGACATATGCAATATACATACTGTGTATCTATGTGCATACATACATATGTACAAATGTGTATGCATAATCTTGGTGGATTAAACAGACCAGAGGTATGAAAACCATTGTCAGTCATTGAGGATTTTTTTTCAATTAGTTTGCTTCTCATGTTTTGGTGCAGAGGTTTGATGGCAAGGCCATGTACATGTTAAGGACATACTCCACCACTTGCTAGTCCCCAGCTTCATAAAAATGTTTGCTGTCATTTCAACCTAATACTCACATAATAGTTACATAGGCATTACCATATACCAGGTATGCTTTAGATATATTAACCTATTTAATTCTTAAGAGGACTTTAGGATAGTGGTTATTACCCTCCCACTTGGTTCATAAGAAGATGGAATCTCAGAAAAACAAAGAACTTGCCCAAGATGACAGTAAACAATTGGCAGAGTCCCATTGATCTCTGCCCTTGAGGAATGTTCTGGAAGTGCCACTCAGGTGCCAAGAACAGATATGAAACACATTGGTAGCCTGCACTCATGAACCCTGGCTTGTGGCCACAGAATTAAAACGCCACAGTCATGGCTGGCAGATAGAGTGCAGACCAAGGCAGCAACTGGGGGTGGCTAAGAGTCTTTTCTAAAATCCTGTCATAAACCTTCGCAGGGTCGGGAGAGTAGAGAATAGACATTCAAGGCACAGTAGCAGGAATGTGACAGAGGCACGGCATGATTTCCGAGAATCCGAAGAAAGAAGAATACTGCATGCAGATGGAGGACAGCTGGACGCACTAGACCCACCTGCACAAATGCTGACTCAACGGGGCTACTGGGGTTAGTGTCCTTACTTCCAGGAACTTATCCTCCAACCCCCAGAGGAATGCTTGGAATGTTCCCTTTTAGACTTGAGTGGCCTAAGACAACAGCCTGCGTGCTTCTGGGGACAGGCCTTACTTTTCCTTTCTAGTTTCAGCATCCACAGCAGCACCCATCTGCAATTCCACGTGGAGGACCCCAGTCCAGGTCACAAGGTCAACCTGTGTTGACTGAGCACAAAATGTGTGACTTGATGACAATGTGTTGAGCTCACGCTGACAGACATGCTTGATCCTACCTGTCCTCCCCCAGAGTTATACGTCTCCTGGGAGAACAGGACAAGTTCATGCTGATGAAATGTCGGACGTGGAGACAGACTACACCCTGAGAGCTGTCCTGTTGTAGCTTGCAGCAGAGTGCCTCCTTGCTGGAGTGAGAGTCCAGTTCTTCTTCCTCCTGTAGTTCAGATGCAAGAGTTTCCTGTACTGTGAACATCATTTTATTATTTAAAAGACACAAAAGTGTTTTCTCTCCTGATATATGACTGGAGATCCACTGTATGCCTTTTAGGAATCTGTAGGCCCAAATACACCTTTGCATACAGTTAAAGTCTGAACCCAGAAGGATGTCAGAAAATACAAGGTTAAAAAATGTCACTAAGAAGACGACTGCTGCCGCTGCCATCACCATCACCACTGCCATACCTTTTATTAAATATATTTGTATTTATTGATGTTCTCAGTTTGAAATAGACAGAATTCAATTCAATGCAAGAGGAGATCCACTCATTCCACCTGACCTACTTACCAGCTTTGTGACCTTGGACCAGTCACTTAGCTTTTCTGAGTAAATATCCTCCTCTGTAAGGCTGAAGACAGTCATATTAGTTCTGATTCAGTTATTAGTATTATGGCATGAACCACATACATGGCATAGTACTCGAGCTTCTCTCCTACCATAATCATTCACTCTTATAACTCTTAAGTGCTTTCTTGGTATCATCTTCTATTTAGGCCATGACAGCCCAGTTGTACAGTATTTCACATACACATTAAATCAGCCAGTCTTCACAATTCTGAGAGATAGGACAGAGACAGATTACAGAGTGTCTAGGAGCAAGAGAGCTAAGCTCCAGGCGGGCTCAGTCACCTGCACAGCCCCATTCAGTTAGAAAGTGGTGGGAGGGAACACACCCCAAGAACTTCAGTGTGTAAGGAGTTGCATCCCCAGATAAATTCTAAAATTCAGAATAAATAAATAAATAAATAAATAAATAAGATGAAATATGCCATGACCATGAAATGGATATGAAACGTATATTCACATATCAAAAAAGAAACTATCAGAAAGTCCATACAGCTGTATCGTGTCACTGTTGATAAAATATGGATGAAATAGAAACATATTTTTTATAGTTTTCATATTGCCATGCAAGATACTTATTTTCCTGGATACTTGATGCTTACAGGATTTGAATATCAATAATGTCTTATTTTGTTATTAGTGCACATATAAAGAAAGACTGAGTAACATGACCTGATTAAAATCCAAGAGTCAGAAGCTCACTGTAAGGTTTCATTTTGGGAAAGCAATTTAGAGGGATGAGACTTTAAACACAAAACCCCCTATAAAAAGGAGATTCAAAAACTATTGGCTTCTTCAAAAGAAAAAAAAAAAGACCATAGACCTCACTAATGTAGGACTACTTATACTTCATTCCTGAACCATTCTCCTTTGTGTCCCGTTCCTAGCTTTATGCCGGATGTGCTTTCCAGTGATAGGTGGTCAGTCCATTGCCTCGTCCGTTCAGTATTTCCTGCACATGCCCAGCACTCTATTAGATGCTAAGCAATGTGATTAAAGGAAAAGATAGTCTTAATTGTGCCCTCAAGCACTTATATATACTATAGTAAGGAAGGAAGAAAAGGAGGGAGGGAGGGAAAAAAGGAAGGAGAGAAGGAATAAGAGACAAAAGGAGGGAGGAAGGAACAGAATGAAGAGGGAAAGCAGGAAGGAGGGAAGGATTACTTATATATAAATATTTATTTTATTTTTCTGGATAACATACAATGGGTTAGAGCCAACCTGGCTTGTTCTCCTTAATGGCCCCTAGAAAGTCCTTGGCATCATCTCAGAGCTGTATTTTTGTCAGCACAATAAAGCTTTCCTGGACGTGAGTTGGTACAGGGATTCCAAATCGCTGGGAGGAAATGTGAAGGTGTGTCTGACAGGGCTGCAGAAGGTCGCTGCGTGGAGGGCAGTGAAGCCACGGGAAGCTCGTGAGCTCCGCTCTCTGCTGCTTCTCTTCATTTAGAAGACAGAGGTATTTATTTAGGAATGTTCTCTCTGCCCTTGGCTGAGAAACAAGCCATAAATATTATGAAGGACTTCAATGTTTGTGCCTTTTATTTTTGGTACATTCATGAACACTTTCTCTGAAAATCAACCCTGAATTATTCACCAGTGTTTCCAATGCAATATATATATATATATATTTTTTTTTTCTTGGTGTGGTAATTTCATTCAGTAATGTGTGAGCTGTTGTATTTTGCCCAGTTTCCTGTCCTCTATTTTGTCCTTGATCTAGGATGACACAGCCCTAAGGAAATAAATATTTCATGGATTTATGATGTCAGGGCAATAGAATTCCTCTCCTTCTTTCCCTTCAGTTATTCAGAATAGTCATCAGAAACTTGACTTTCTATACTTCATGGAACTACTTCTAAAAGAATAAAATCTCTTTTTTATTCTACATAGTTTTTGAAATTATTGATGTTTTTCCAGTTTCTTTATTAACTCTGTGCTTTCTAAGTAATACACCTAACAATACTTCAATTCTTCTCAGGAAAATTTATGGCAGCATATTTGAAAACACTGCATGAAACCATAGACAGAAAAATAGGCAAGTGTATGTAGCCTCTGAATTCAGGGCTTGAGTCTCATGCATAGTTCATTAACACTAACCATTTGAAAATAAATAATTCACAGCTTCTCCACCAATGCAAACCATTTTGAAGATAAATAATTGAGGCCATTCTGAAAATAATCATTTTAAAGATTAATAATTTAAGTGTTACAGCTTCTCTGTCAATGCAAACCTATAGCTCTGACAAGTTTAAAATATTGCCAGTCAGTCTTGGAGTCCTTGCAATTATATATAATTTTTATTTCCTTCTTATATAGTATTGAGAAAAAGTTGTATTTATCACTATTAGAAATTCACTGCTCTTAAATTGGTCAAGCAATGGCTGTGATCCATCCAGATGGCTGACACTGACAAAAGATCTACCAGGTGCTGGACATGGTTCCAGGGTAAATCCTGAGGGGGTGGGACTGACCTTATTTTTGGTTATGTAGGTCTGGCTTTATCTTGGTCTTAACCATCCAGCAGAAAAGTGTAACCACAAGGTTTAAAAAGTGAAGCCAGATTAGCTGAGCTGTAAAAGGCTCAAGTCAACAACTTCTGACAATTGCCAACTCTTCTCATAACCCACTACTATTATGGACGACTAGACTATATTGGGTCATTCTGCTGAATTCAGGTACCTACAGTCTTTGGACCGACGTGAAGTATGAAGAGGTCCTTTAAAGACTTCTCCAAATACAGCTCCTCTAACTGCAGGGGAATTTCCATCTCTGACAAAACAAAACTAAAAGGGGGGATATTTTGGGAACCACGAAGCTAGGAAATGGCTCAAATACATGTAGGTGGGACTAAGCCCAGGGCCTAAAGCAAACAATATACCTCACTCCTGAGATGAACATCCTGTCTGGTTAAGGTCAGCTGTTAGTTGCTAGGCAACCTCCTGTCATGTGTCAATGACTTCTCAAAAGTGTAAATAAGAAAAGAATATATATGTATACGCAAGATAGGATAGATGTACAGCTACTTTCTCTTAGTTCATTGAGAAGAACGGTTTGTACTAGTATTGTTTAGACAAGATATCATGTCTGCATCTTATACTATGAATAACTACTATGAAGACAACAATATACAATGTATTAATTATTGTAACTGTCCTACTAACATATTTTGAAATTGTTTCATTGTTATTTTATCTTTTTTCTCATTAAAATGAATATAATAAACAAACAAACCAACAAATAAATAAAATGAGTGCATTTAAAAAAAGAAATCAGTTACTCTTAAGTGTAGTGGCCGGGATTCAATCCCTATCGCCAAGTGCTACACCAGCCCCACTCTGTAGTGCACTGAGCTGGTGACCCAGTCCAGGCATGGTGGCGCATATCTGTACCCCTACAGCTGGGGAGGCTAAAAATAGGAGGGTCTCTGTGAGTCTGAGCTGAGTAGTGAGACCCCTCACCAAACCCCCCCAACAAAAAAAAGAAATTAGTTGCTCTTGCTAACGTAAGTTACCTTATCAAATCTTTAATTTTGGTGAATAGCAGACATGATGGCAAGCCAAAATCAAAAGACTTGTGGGATATAATTTAGTTTCTTAAAAAGCTTTATGAGAAAAAATAACTACAGAGAGTTTTTAAAAAATACATTACTGAGTAATGGTATCTCTCTGTCTCCATTCATCCTCTGAATCTGGGTTTCTTGAATAGTTGATGAATCAATCCAGATGTGGTAGCACACAACTGTAATTCCAGAATCTGGGAGGCTGAGACAGGAGGATTGCAAGTCCAAGCCCAGCCGAGATTATGTAGCAGGACCTTGGTTTAAAATAAAAAATTAGTGAAAGGGCCGTGGGTGTAGTTCAGTATGAAGGCCCTAAATTCAACCCCACTAGTACAATTTCTTTTTTCACTTCCTATTATCTACCTTTTATTTTTTTCTTTAATTTATTTGTATTTTGGATTTCTCTTATAAGAGAAACTATGAAATATTTAAGCTTGGATGTCTGAAACAGAAAGATCTTTTGCAAAGGTGAAGGACAACATGAGAGGGAAGAATGAGGTCAGGGGATGGAAGAGAAGGACATAAAAGGAACGAAGCTATCTTACATGTGGGCACCAACTCCCCATGATGAATGCAACCCTTGTGTACTGCAAATGTGGACTAACAAAAATTAAAAACTGAAAAATCATTTCAAAGGTGGAGATCCTTTACTCAGGGGAATGCACACCCAGACAGAGATGTACATGCAATCCCACAGAGACAATTCACTCATGTGAGTCCATTCCTGGGCCCAGCCTTTCTCTGTTTGCATCTGCTGCAGCAGCACAAGCAGCAGCAAAGATGCCAAAGAAGACAGGACATCACCCTTGGGAGGCCTCTGAAAATTCAGTGCTTCCCACTAGGTGCTATTCTCAAATGGGACTTTTAGGGCAAATGACCTCCAGATGAAACACTTCGCTAAAGTGTGTCTCAGAGCGCAGGTCTGGCATGTGAGTGAGACCACCCAGGCCGCTGGACCCTGAATCCACCCAGAGTGCAGGCCCAGTGTGGAACCCTTCAGCAGAACTTCCTGCAAAGAGGTTAGAGGCAAGACCCACCCAGCTGATTCAGGAGCAGAACAGCTTGCCAGAGTGACACAAAGGGTTCACCTACAAGGCTGCAGTGGGAAGAAGTGGAGCACATCAGCCAGACCCAAGCCACACCCACCTGGAAGAGTCTGATCTTCATAGATCCAGACCTGGTGCTAAGGTAATAACTATCGAAGCTCTGCACCAAAGGTCAAAAGTCAGTGGTATGCAAAATGACAAAGAGAAGGAACAGAAAGCAGTCTCAGACCCCAAGTCCACCTAGTACAAACACAGAAGACACTAGCATAGAGGACACTGGAAATCACACACCTGAAATCTCAGAAATAATAGCATTGGAAGTAAAGAAACAACTGCAGAAAGATATGGAAGAGATCAGATCAGAAATAATTGCTAAAGTAAAAAATGTATCAATAACTATAATCAAAGAAGTACTAAGTGCTTCAAAGAATACACTGATAAAAAATAGAGCAAAATATAGAAATGATGGAACCCCTGAATAAGCAATATAGGAAAGAAATAGAATATATGAAACAGATCCAAAGTGATATACAGGAAATTAAAACCTCAATCACAAGCTGGAAAATCCTTTTGAGAGAAAGTGAAAATAGACTTTCTGACCTTAAAGATACCATTGCAGCTAGTGAAAAAGTAAGATCTCTTAAAAACAACTAGGATGCAGGAAAAAATAATTCAACACCTGCAAGATGATGCAAAGATGAACAATGTGAGACTGATAGGCATCAATGAGAAGGAAGGAGTCAGTACAAATGATATAAAAAGAATATGGGCAGAAGTAATAGCAGAAAACTTCCCAAATATGGGGCAACAATCTGACATTCAGTAACCAAAGCATATAGAACTCCAAATAACATCAACCCAATTAAAACCATTCCCAGACATATAATAATCAAGATTCCAGAAATTCAGCACTGGAACAGTATGCTAAAAGCTGCTAGAGAAAAGAAATAGATCACATATAAAGGAAAA
>PVKA01045516.1:0-15495 GCA_004027165.1 Ctenomys sociabilis | reverse complement strand
AAATCCTTTGGGAAAATTCCCAGTAGGGGGATAGCTGGCTTGAATGGGATTTCTAGTCCTATTCTTTTGAGGAGTCTCCATACTGACCTCCACAATGGTTGTACCAGTCTACATTCCCACCAGCAGTGGAGAAGTGTTCCCTTTTCCCCACAACCTCTCCAACATTTGTTGTTGGTTGATTTCCTTATGATAGCCATTCCTTTTATATACTGAACTTATATTTTACCCCAATAAAAATAAAACAGCTCCAGACCAAGTGCAGTTTGGCTGGTGAGTGAGAGCTCCAGGCCCACCGAACCTGAGGGAACTTTCCCAGCATTTTCCTTTCCCAGAAATCCCCAAGTCCATCCTAGAGACCCAGACCCAGTGCAGTTTGGCCAGTGAGCAAGGGCTCGAGGCCCACCGTGCCGAAGGGACACAATCCAGCCTTCTCCAGATCCAGCCCACTGCCCCTGACTCACCACAGCTTCGCTGACCCAGTGCAGCCTACACCATTAATGAGAACATCCACTATCCTCTTGGGAGCCCGGTGGGACCACCAAAGCACAGGCCCACCCACCTAGAAAGCAACCTGCCTGAGACATGAGGGCCAACTCCAGCAACTTTCCAGATTCCCCACTCCAAAGCCAGACAAGATAGTGGGAATTTTGACTGCTTTCTCTGCATCCCAGTTCATGCTCACCTCACCAGGGAACCAAGAGACCGGAACACAGAAGCTGCAAGAAAAAGAAAAGAACAGAACAGCTAGAGCCAGGCCAAGAATAACTAGATAATCTCAAACGTAATAGACTGGCACCCAAATCTCATTACACTCTAAGGTTATAGCTGCACCAAAGTTCTACATCAAAGGTCAAAAGTCAGTGCTATAAAAAATGACAAAGACAAGGAGAAAAGGCTATCTCAGGCCTTGAGTACACCAGTAAGTACACAGGATACTAGCTCAGCTGAAATCAATGAACAGACAGGGAAGCAAAGGAACAACAGCAAAAGGTACAGAGGAACTCAGATGAGAATTAATTCCTGAAATAAAAAGAGAAATATCTGAATACATAGTATCTGAAATAAAGAATCAAATCCAGAAACATAGGGCGTAAGCCAATGGTCAACCAGAACAAGTGAAGAGAGTACTATTCCAGCTGAAACATATGAATTAATAGCGTCTAAAGCAAAAAAAAAAAAAAAACAACAGCACAAAAGCTATGAGCAGCTCAAAGCAGAAATAATTTCTGAGTCAAAAAAAAAACAATTCTTTGAAAAAAAAAAAAAGAAATCTTTGAAATCATAGCATCTGAAATACAGAATCAAGTCTGGAAATATACAAAGAAAACCCAACTTGGAAGAAACTCTGCAGAAAAGGAATTGAGAACTACCTCTAAAGAAGACATGGATTAAAAAATTGAGGAGATCAGAAATATGATGGATTTTTGAATGAGCAATACAGAAAAGAAATAGAATGCATGAAACAGTGTCAGAGAGATATAGAAGAAATAAAACTGTCAAACACAAGTCTACAAAACCGTATGAGTAAAAGCGAAGACACAGTTTTAGATCTTGAAGACGCCGGTGCAGCTAGTGCAAAGGTGAGAAAGGATCTCTTTAAAAAAATGCAGGAGAGCTGGGGATCTAGCTCAGTGGCACAGCATCTGTTTACCAAGTGTGAGGTCCTGAGTTTGATGCCCAGTACCAAAAAAAAAAAAAAAAAAAAAAAATGCAGGAAAAAATAATCCATCACCTGCAATATGATGCCAGAATGAACAATGTGAGAATAATTGGTATCAATGAGAATGGAGTCAACACAAATCATATGCATAGAATTTGGGGAGAAGAAAACCTTCCCAAATATGAGGAAACAATCCAATATTCAGGTAACCAAATAACTTCAACCCAAGTAAAAACACACCAAGATATATAATACTCAAGATCCCAGAAATCTATAACAAGAATAACATACTGAAAGCTTCCAGAGAGAATAAGCAGATCACTTTCAAAGGAAAACCCATCAGAATTAGTGTCAACAACTCTACACAAACCATAAAGGAAAGGAGAGCATGGAGCAGAGCTCTTAAAGTCCTGTATGAAAACAAATTCCAGTCCAGACTATTATACGCTGGAGAACTCTCTTTCAAGTAGGAGGGAGAAGTGAAATACTTCCAGGACAAACAACAACTAAAGAATTTCATGATGGCAAAGCCATCCCTTCACAGGGTGCTGAAAGAAGTGCTAGAGAGAGACCACAATGACCAGAACTCCATGAATGAGAATGGAAGTAAACAACTAAACAACACAGACAATTAAACACAGGTTACAAAGGAATAAACACCAGGTTAATATCATAACAAACCTAAGTCAACACATTTCAACTATAACCATCAATGTAAATGGACTCAATTGTCCAATTAAGAGAAATAGACTGGCACAGTGGATTAGGAAAAAAATCTAATAATGTGTTGTATACAAGAAACAGACTTAACTAAAAAGGACATTCATAGGCTCAAAGTCAAAGGATGGGAAAAAATACTATATGCTGCAGCTCCTCAGAAAAAAGCAAGAGTACCAATTTTGTTCTCAGACAGTCTTAACTTCAAACCAAGAAGTACTGAAAGAGACAACGAAGGCCACTACATATCAGTTAGGGGAAAAATTCAAGAGTAATAGGTAACACTCATAAATATCTATGCACCAAACACAGGAGCACCCAACTATGTAAGACAAATCTTAATGGACATGAAAAACCTAATATTTAAGACTACAATCTTAACAAGACACTTTAACACACCTTATCTCAAAAAGATAGTTTAACCAGACAAAAAATTAGCAAGGAAGAAGGAAACCTGATCCAGAGCTTGGAAAAAATGGACATGATGGACATGTACAGAGTATTCCACCCAATCACAGCTGAATACACATTTTTTTCAGCTGTACATTTTCTAAAATAGACCACATACTAGTACAAAGGTCATGGTTAAGTATATGCAAGAAAACAGGAATTATCTTATGTGTATTATCTGACCACAGTGCAATGAAACTGGAACTAAATGACAAAAGAAACCAGAAAAACCCACTGAATTCATGGAAAATAAAAAACACCCTAGTCAGCGATCAAGGGGTCATGGAAGAAACTAGACAAGAAATTCAGCAATATCTACAATTCTATAAAAATTCAAGCTCAACTTACCAGACCTTATGGGATGTGATGAAAGCCGTTGTTAGTGGGAAAATCATACCTATGTACTCACACATTAGGAAAACACAATGGGAATAAATAAACACACAAAAGTTGCAACTGAAACATCTAGAAAAGGAGGAGCAAACTAAACACAGAGCACAAAGACGGGAAGAAATCTTAAACATAAGATAGAAATTAATTCAATTGAGAAAAAGAAAACAGTTCAAAGAATCCACAAATCAAAAGTTGGTTCTTTGAAAGACTAAATAGATCCTCCTCCATCCCGCCCACGCCCGCCTAGCCCCAGAACTGGCCAGACACTGCGTGGCCAACTCCGCCATTCTGCCCCAACCCGCCCACGCCCACCCAGCCCCAGAGACCTCCTGAGACAGCGTGACCCATGGGCTGAGACTCCAGCGGTCTCCTGGATCCCGCCCCAAGCTCTCCCAGCGAGTGGGAATTTGCATGACTCACCAGGCTTCCCAGATCAGTGAGAGTGTGGTGAGTCTGAGGAAGAGCCATTGGCTTCTTCCCACGCACCCTACGTGGATCCCTGCCCCCAACCCCTCCAAGCCAGTGACTGGCCTGAAACCTCAGGACCAACTCACCAACAAGTCCCCGGATCCCCTGACCTGAAGCCCACTGATTGAGTGGGAATTTCCCCAATTCTCTGGGCATCAAAGTTCAGTGAGTGTAGAACTCCAGGCCCTCCATGACCGAGAGACATTTCCCAGGGATTACCTACCCCCCAACCCCCATGGCCCAGTGAGAGCGCCAGGCACACCAAGCCAGAGAAACATTTCCAGGTGATTACCGTTCCCACGCCACAGCACAAGACTCAGTGCAGGTCAGCCTGGAGTGAAAACTCCAAGCCTGCCACACCGGAGGGACATTTCTCAGCAATTCTCGGTCCCACACCACGGACCGAAACCCAGCACAGCCTGGCCTGTGAGTGAGGGCTCCAGACCCGCTGCACCAGAGGGACCTTTCCGAGCCTTCTCAGGTTACCGCCTGTAGACCTGGACACAGCACAGGCTGGCCAACCCAGTACAGCCTACCGAGTGAATAAGATCATCCACTATCTTTTGGGAGCCCAGAAGACCCACCAAAGCCCAGGCCCGCCCACCTGAGGAATGACTTGCCTGACACAGGAGGGCTGACCACAGGAACCAATAGAGGGGAACCAAAGGAGCTGCAGCAAAAAAGGAACTGAACACAACAGCTAGACCCAGGATAGGCATACCTGGAAAATCTCAAACTTAATAGACTGGCACCCGAATCTCATGACAAGCTAAGGTTATAGCTGCACCAAAGCTCTACACCAAAGGTCAAAGGTCAGTGCTATACAAAATGACAAAGAGAAGGGAAAAAATGCAATCCCAGACCTTGAGTCCATCAGGAAGGGCAGAGGACACTAGCTCAGCTGCAATAAATGAACTAACAGATACAGCAGCAAAGGAACAACAGCAGAAAGCTATAGAGGAAAGAAAACGAGAAGTAATTCCCCAAATTAAAAAAGAAATATTTGAATACATAGTATCTGAAATAAAGAATGAATTCCAGAAACATTGGGTGGAAAAACTATGCTCACTCAGAACTAGTGCAGAGAGCACTATTGCAGCTGATATGTATGAATTAACAGCATCTGAAGCAAAGAAACAACAGCAGAAAGATCATGAGAAACTCAAAGCAGAAATAAGTTCTGAAATAAAAAAAGAACCTTTTGAAGTCATAGGATCTGAAATACAGAAACAAGTCCAGAAATATACAGAGGAAACCTAACTTGGAAGAAACAGAGCAGAAAAAGAATTAATAACTACCTCTAAAGAAGACATGGATAAAAAAATTGAGATCAGAAATATGATGAATTCCTTGAATGAGCAATACAGAAAAGAAATGGAACACATGAAACACAGTCAAAGAGATATAGAAGAACTAAAAATATCAATCACGAGTCTACAAAACCATTAGAGTGAAAGCAAAGACAGAGTTTCAGATCTTGAAGATGCCAGAGCAGCTAGTGAAAGATGAGAAAGGATCTCTTAAAAATAACGAGAATGCAGGAAAAAATAATCCATCGCATGCAGGATGATGCCAGGAGGAACAATGTGAGAATAATTGGTATCAACGAGAATGAAGGAGAAAATACAAATGACATAAAAAGAATTTGTGGAGAAATAATTGCAGAAAACCTCCCAAATATGAGGAAACAATCCAATATTCAGGTCACCGAAGCATAAAGAACACCAAATACCCTCAACCCAAGTAGAAACACACCGAGACATATAATAGTTAAGATCGCAGAAATCCAACACAAAAATAATATACTGAAAGCTGCTAGAGAGAAGAAGCAGCTCACATTCAAAGGAAAACCCATCAGAATTGCAGCCGACTTCTCTACACAAACAATGAAGGCAAGGAGAGCTTGGAGCAGAGTACTTCAAGTCGTACACGAAAACAAATTCCAGCCCAGACTACTGTATCCTGCAAAACTCACTTTCAAGTTTGATGGAGAAGTGAAATACTTCCACGACAAAGAACAACTAAAGAATTTCATGACAAAGCCATCCCTTCACAGGCTGCTGAAAGATGTTCTAGAGAGAGACCACAAGGACCCGAACTCCATGAAAGAGAATGGAAGGAACCCACTAAACAGGACAGTCAATTAAACACAGGTTACAAATGAGTAAACAATACCAGGTAAATACCATGACAAAAATAAGTCAGCACATTTCAATTATAACTATCAATGTAAATGGACTCAATTCTCCAATTAAGAGAAATAGACTGGCACAGTGGATTAGGAAACAAAATCTTGCTGCAAAAAGCAAGAAAAAGAAGGAAGAGGAGGAGGAGGAAGATGAGGAGGAGGAGGAAGATGAGGATGAAGAGGAGGAGGAGGATGAAGAAGAGGAATAAGAGGATGAAGAAGAGTATGATGATGAATAAGTTGGTTCTAGCGCAGTTTTTTTCTCGTCTATAAAGCATTTAACCCCCCTGTACACAACTCACTCTTTTTGAAGAAAAAAAAAATGGAAATGTAAGGCTGTGTAAGATTTGTTTTTAAACTGTAGTGTCTTTTTTTTTATAGTTAACACACTACCAAATGTATCTTTAGATAGCCCTGTCCTGGTGGTATTTTCAATAGCCACTAACCTTGCCTGGTACAGTATGGGGGGTGTAAATTGGCATGGAAATTTAAAGCAGGTTCTTGTTCGTGCACAGCACAAATTAGTTATATATAGGGACTGTAGTTTTTCATCTTCAGTTGTCTCTGATGTAGCTTATACGAAATAATTGTTGTTCTGTTAACTGAATACTGCTCTGTAATTGCAAAAAAAAAAAAAGTTGCAACTGTTTTGTTGACATTCTGAATGCTTCTAGGTAAATACAATTTTTTATTAGAAAAAAATAAAAATAAAATCCCATATTCCCATATTTTTGCAAACCTATTAGTGTTTTCTTTACAAAATTCGTGTCCAAGATATGAATACACAGAAAAATAAAAATCTTCAGTAGAGATCCAGGCTTCAAGAGACCTGCTGTGTGACACTTTTCATTTAGTGATACCCATTCACCACCTGGGGCCACTAGCACTCCCTGTAGTCCTGTGTCCCTGTACCAAGGGCTATTCCCTAGGCTTCCTCAGCCTGTGTACCTGAGGCCATTGGGCTTCAAAATACCTCTGTCCACTTAGGGCCTCACTGCTCAGTTAAGTACACTGATTTCATGGTTACATCCCTTTATATTCTCACTGTGAAGTGCAAGTTCCTAGTGTCCAAAATGTTTTCAGGACAGGCCACACCACTCCTAGAGGACTTTCCTGAATGAAGGCCAAAGCTGACAGGAAACTGAGAGGGCTAGCTGGATGGCTCAGGAGAGGCTTAGCTTCTGTGTGGGGCCACCCACTATGTCCTCCATCACGAGAGTTTTGCTTTTGTGAATGGAGACAACTGATCATGAGAGAAGGGCATCTTCATCTGCAGTGTCCTAAAAACTGTCTCATAGATCATGAACAGAAGAAGACAGGCAGAAGAGGGACAGGAGGGAGGGATGAGGGTTGCCTAACACTTCACCTCAGAAACACAGGACAGAAGGACACAGCACAGCACTTCCATGAATTCTGCATGAGGATAGCCATATCTGTCCACATGTTGGCAAGAATTAGGTCATAGTTGTTATACTTATCTGAGGAGTTGCTACCTTGCTGATTCAGCCCTAGTCCTGCCCTTATAGAACATGGCAGGACATTGCCCTGGGTCATATTCAGTATCTATTGCATGAAGCTGTCTCCAGGTCTCCACTGAGGCATCATCACCAAGTCTGACATTGGAGCACATTGTCAGATGTCTCCCAGACTCTGTCTTCAGGCTTTCCACACATCACTGTCTCAACTCTTGAGGAAAGAGGTCTGTTGTGGGAATTGGCCTTTAAGTACTGAAATTGGTGATACTTTCTAATGTGCAGAGCCCAGGGATCATGCAGAATCAGGGAAGTGTAACAATCAAGAGGAAATCAAGATCCAGCACCTCCTTCCCAGATGAAGATCTACTACTTACCTGGCAAGAATAAATCTGCGTTCATGTAGAACAAAGGTATAGATTGTGTATATGAGTATAATTAAACTATTAAAAAGTATAACAGTCATTAAATAATGAAAGAGAAATACTGGAACGGAGAGATGCAAACACTGATGCAAAGTTACTAATGAAATCTTTAAAAGTTTATTTTTTAAGGAAGGAAAAATAATTGAAATGGAAGTTAAGAAATGTTACACTATCAATACTCAAAAGTCAATAGCATTCCTCTACACAGATAACAAGCACACTGAAAGGGAAACAATAGAAACAATACTTTTTACAATAGCACCGAGGAAAATGAAATACCTTGGGATTCACTTAACCAAGGAAGTCAAAGATCTTTTCACGGAAAATTACAACACCCTTAGAAAAGAGATTATAGAGGATTTCAGAAAATGGAAAGACATTCCATGCTCCTGGATAGGAAGAACCAACATCGCGAAGATGGCCATACTCCCAAAATTACTGTACAGATTTAATGCAATCCCTATCAAATTGCCGCCAACATACCTTCCAGATATAGAGAAATCAATCCTAAAATTTATTTGGAACCACAAACGACCTAGAATAGCAAAAGCTTATCCTCCCAGGGCCCTGTGCACTGGCTCCTGAGGCTGACATGGGGCTCAGTGCATCCAGAGCGCCCTCTAGTGTTTCAAGTCCACCACAGGGAAGTTTATGATTGGACTTACACTGAGGGCTCCTCTCTGTGTGTCTTGCACAGTAATATGTGGCCGTATCCTCTGTCTTCAGGCTGCTCAATGTTAAATAAACTTGATTCTTGGAGGTGTCCCTACCAATGTTCAGTCGTGATTTTAGGGCTGAGTTATAATCTATGCTTCCACCGCTGTATATGTTACCTATCCATTCCAGCCCCTTTCCTGGTGCCTGTCGGATCCAGCCAAAACTATTGCTGGTTAAGGGGAGTCCAGAGACTGTGCAGGTGAGTGACAGTGTCACTGAAGGCTTCACCAGTCCAGGTCCTGACTCCTGTAGCTGCTCCTGGGACAGGACACCTGTGAAAAAGGAGCATCACCATGAGTCTATATACCTGGCACCTGATGCCCTGATTTGTCCTCTGAATCCCTGAGATACTCACAGCATGGATATGCCACCAGGCAGAGGAGCAGCACCAGGAATTCCATATTCTGATGAAGGCTCCTGTGTGAGGAGATTTGAGCTGTAAGCCAGAGCTGAGCTTTCAACTTAAAACAAGAGGCTGCTTTGCATAATAAAGACCTCTGGAGGCATAAATAGGCCAACCTTGTGGAGAGGGCTTTACATCTGAGAAAAAAGGGATCAAAATCACATGGGAACTTTTTCCTATACCATGACCCTCTATCCTACTTCCAGAGGTAGAGAAATCTGGGTGGGGCAGAGGGTGCAGTTGGTGGGCACTGGGCAGGGCAAAATGCTCAACAATGAAGAGTAGAAGAACATGATCAGGATGAGATATCCTCAGAAACTTAGTGTTTACTCTTTCTTCCCTTTTCAGTAGATGATTTTTGATGGGGCAGGCCATGGAGACAGGGGACCTTTAGGAGATGGAAAAGAACATTTGGGAGGAGACATATGCCCATCATGCAAAGTGTGTATGGTGATCTGCAGTGCCTTTTTCACTATGCATTTCCTTTAATGCGTGTAGTGCTCCTCATTCAGCTAGGATCTTGTATAACCAAATTCTCTCCAGCAGTCTGGAATTGAGAGATTTCTGGTCCTTGTGTGTCTGTGTAAGTCTATCCTAGGCATTATCAATTCAGGACATTATATATTGAGAAGACTGGACCAAATTTCATCATCAAACAGGGTCATCTGCCCCTCTCAGTCTGAGCCCAAAACCTGGAGGCTTCGTATACGGTGCTAATTTTAACATGATAGAAGTCCATGATGTCAGTGTAGGACAGTCACCTCCCATCCCCATGTAGGGGGACTCAGTTCTGAGGAAGACAGTTTAAAATGTAGGGAAATGCTCCGAGGTCAGTGGCACACAATGCTGAGACCTCCTGGCCTGGTCCACTGCACCTTCCTTACCTGAATGTGCCCTGTGTTACCCTGAGGATGCTCATGCTTTGCACCTCTGCAGTACTGCTGAGGCTTCCACTTTATGGTCATTTGGACAGCACTGGAGCAGTTCTTGGCCAAGGACTCTGCAGAGCTAGACAGTTGCCCTCTGTCGAGCCCATGCTTTTTGATAAGTATGATAAGTAGACATACTACTTAAAAAACTGATTAATTAAGTAGCATTCCATGTGTTTGTGAGGAAGATGTCTGTTTAAAATTAAAAGCAATACTCAAAATAATATTTACAATAAAGTGAGATTTTACTTCAATATAAGTCACACGCATTAGATACTTTAGGTCTTCCTCCAACAGGTCTGTGAGCTACTAAGAATTCAAACACTTTTTGTCATATTTATGTTAGTAGATAATCCAAGAGATTATGATAACAAAACACAGAGCTCATAAAATGTGCTCTTTAGCTAACATTTACCCGAAATCATATAGTTAATAGAAGAAGTAATCAATCATGTATCATAATTGTTATTATAATAACTGATAATATTATTATTTAAACCATAAGATATTGCAGTTATTTTATTATGGATATTAAGCAGTATTTTACTGTAAATGTAACATATATATTACAACATGTTTATTATTACATGACTGTCATAATTTTTTGGGTAATATTTGTTATTAAACTGCTATGAGGCTCTAAAAATTCTCATAACTCAGCAGTTTTATATGATTTCATCTTCTATTTATATTAAGATTTTTTAATCACTTTATTTTATTTATTCATTTGTTTGTTTGTTTGTTTGTTTGTTTACTTTTGCGGAACTGAGGATTGAACTCAGGCCCTTGCACTTGCCCTGGAAGCGCTTATTCCACTGAGCCATCTCCCCGGCCCTTTCAATCACATTATTTTAATTTTAAATCAATGCATAAGATTGTAAGTGGCTATCATGTATACTATGATGGATGTCTTCTGTTAGGGGATTTGAACTCAGGCCCTTACAGTATCCAGAAAGCACTGAGCAACCAAGCTACATCCCCAGCCATTATTATTGCTTCATGTATCAGTATTTAAGGATATTTATTTAAATACAACAGTATTACAGCAGTAAAAGGATAAAGTTGATATTTTGAAGTCCATTGATGCTTTAAACTAAAATGGCTAATTTTGGCAAATGAACATATGCTATATTATATAATGAAGATTTTTGTGATGAGACAATACATACTCTTCTTTCTTAGCAACTATTCAAGAACAAAATAAATGATTACTAAGCTCAGTGACTAGAGAACAGTGTTGCTCTCTAGGAAGCTCTGAAATGAAGATCCATACTACTGAGCGTACAAACACACTGTCTTCTAAACTCTGAAACTACAAAGAAACATTTCCAAAAATGAAATAAAAATAACAGTATCAAAGTTTATTTACACTTCAATAGGATATTTTTATTATGGTTTGCAGAACATATATTTATGCATATATTTATGCAACCAGGTGATACTCATCATTTAGAAATGCAAAGAAGTAAACATGGACCAAACAAAATATTGCAGATATGAGGGCAGCAGGATACCTATTCTATGTCAATCAGAATGGATAATGCCTGTTAGCTGAAAGCTCTTTGGGAATTTCTTATAGATGTGAAGTTGGCAATGGACAGAACATCATGAAGTATTCACAGAGCTGATCTATGTGTGATATTCTGCATGTTCTGAAGATCATTACATCAGCATCATCTCCTCCAGCTCTCCTCCATGGATAAAAACAGCTTCTAGGCCCAGCTGTGTCATCTTCAGTTGACTGGTAAAAGGGAAACGTTTGAACCACCAGCATTACCCAACCATGTCATGAAGGCCCCAGGAGATATCTCAGGAAATAGCTCAACAGCCAGCCTTTCCCACTCGAATACTTCCAGTGCGTCACTTTCACACTGTTCTGCCAGAGCATCCAAGCCTGCACTGCCAACGTGGCTATCATATATAGCAAGGCATGACAGGGCTGCTCCTAGTGATCACCTGAATAGCTTAGACACACATGAAGCATGTCATTATATATTTATCCATATCCACAGAATGTACAGTCCAAGGAAGGTGCCCATCTTGGCACTGTGACTACAGAAGTGGGTAGGATCTCACTGTCAGTCCAAAACTGAAAACAACAAGGACTGCAGCCGAGGGTGCTGGTAAAATGTCAGGTTGTACATATAAAGGACATACAGGTTGCTTGGAAATCTCTCCCTTTTTTACAACTTTACCATAAATTTAAAGACACCACATTAGTAAATACTTCTACATAGACATGGATGCGAAGTTCTGGACATTTTGTAGAGAGTAAAATGAATGAATTATTATTGTGAAACTTTACCCATAGATATTTCTCCAATTGTTTTGAAATTCAAAAACATCGCAATTGATGAATGTCTCTGATCCCAATAAATGCAATTTGCAAACAAAATCATTCTACAAAATTTTGCTTGCACTAATGAGCACCACATTGGATAAAACATGACAGTGGACATCTTCCCCTATGAACATGACTATGATGATTTTTCTAACAATTGTGCATCAAATTAAGTTCATGAACTATGACAATGTTTATGTGCTCACAAATATTTTCTGGGAATTTCTTGTGTCTGCCTTATTAGCAGATATATTTCTTTCTACCCTTAATTTTACATGGGATTGTGTTTTCTAATTTCTCATTGCTAAGACAAAGCACCTGGCAAAGTTGAAGAAGAAAAGGTGTATTTAGCTCACTACTTGAAGAAGTCTCAGTTCATATTTGTGGCTGAAAAAAACAAAGAATGTGGCTGAAGACAAGACTTTGTGGAGGCAGAAAGCCTCCACATACAACAGCTACTCAACTTAGGGTGATGTAAAATTTAAACTGATAATTCAAGAACTACGCCATAAAGAAATCATAAACACTAGAGTTATTTGGCCACACTGGCTGTTCCTATGACAGCAAATGGTACATCATATACCAACCAAAGTAAAGGTACTTTGAAGTATACAATCCACAATTATCCTGTTCAATAAGAGTGTGTAGAGGCCAGATAGCCACTTTATCAAACAGTGCTGGAAAATCTGGCTTTCTACATCCTGAAAACTAAAACTTAACCAGGGTTTATCACAATTAACTAAGCTAAAGTCAAAATGGATTAAACATCTAAACTTTAAAACAAAAACATTAAATAAAAGACAAAGTAGGAAGAACCATTGAAAATATAGGGGTAGGCGAAGAACTCATGAACAAAAATCAAATGGCATGGATAATACTTGAAAGAATTAACAACTGGGAGCTCCTTTATTGAGAAGGTTTTCTGCGACCCATTGATTTTGCACGTCATAAGAAATTACCAACAAAGTGAAAAGACAACGCATAAATTTGGAAAAAAATTTAACTGACAATCACACAAAGGTCTGCTCTCTAGAATTTACAAAGAACTAAAAAAATTTGAACCCCAAAATTTAGTTCCATTCCAGAAATGGGCATTCGGGTTGAAAACACACCTCTAGGAGAATAAACTAAAGGAGCGAATAAATATATGAAAAAAAGTTCCACATCACTAGCCATCTGTGAATTGCAAATGAAAACAACAGTGAGATATCATTTCACCCAAGAAAGAATGGCAATCATAAAAAAATCGGCCGGGCGTGGTGGCGCATGCCTGTAATCCCAGCACTCGGGAGGCTGAGGCAGGAGGATGGCTGTGAGTTCGAGACCAGCCCGAACTACAAAGTGAGCTTAAGGCCAGCCTGAACTGCATAGTGAGACCCTGTCTCAAAAAGACAAAAAAAAAAAAATCAACCAACAACAAATGTTGGAGAGCCTATTGGGAAAATGGAACCCTTCTCCACTGCTTGCCAGAATGTAGACTGTTGCAACCATTATGGAAATCATTGGGGATAATCCATAAAAAGCTAAGACTAAGTATTTCATTCAAAAAAGCTATGCCCCTACTGGGAACTTTCCCAGAGGAGCTAAATAAGGCATACCATAGTATTATATGTGTACTTATGTTTATAGTAGGACAATTTGCAGTAACTAAATCTTGGAAACCTCCAAGATGCTGTTTACCTGAGGAATGCATGAAAAAGATGTGGTATTTGTATACATTGGAGAATTACTTAGCTATAAAGAGTGATAAATTTTGGGGCCAGGGAGATGGCTCAGTGGAATAAGTGCTTCCTTGACAGGCAAAAGGGCCTGAGTTCAATCCCTGGTTCTGAAAAAAAAAAAAAAGAAAGAAAAATTGAAGCCTTCATATTTAAGTGTATGCCACTTGAAGATATACTCATAAGTGAAATAAACCAGACACGCATGTGTAAAAATCATATAATTTCCCTGCTGAGTAAGAACTCAGAAGAAGAAATAAAAACAGAAATGTACAACACAATGAAAAGGAAAGCGAGAACTTAAGGATTAAACAACGAAAAGAGGGCAAGGAGAAAAGCGAGGAAATATGACAGGGGCAAAGCCATACAATTATATCCACAAGATGATTAAGGCCATGATCCTGAGTATCTTAAGCAGGTTTTTGAAACTAGCAGTTAATTGGTAGGATTCTCACCCTGAGAACAACATATTCTGATACCTGTGAACTAAACAACTGCACTGAAGATTTAATGCTAGGGTCAAACTTG
Source organism: Ctenomys sociabilis (assembly GCA_004027165.1). NCBI lineage: Eukaryota > Metazoa > Chordata > Mammalia > Rodentia > Ctenomyidae > Ctenomys > Ctenomys sociabilis. Next base: position 1,086 of record PVKA01045516.1, on the reverse strand, counting down.
GAATGTCTGCCATTCTGGACTTTGAAATGCATACTGCTTGTCACTGCAATACTGTCTTTCAAGTAAATGTTTGCTTTTTCAAAAAATTAGGTAAGAAATGCAAATAAGAGACAAGAAAAATATCAAAGCTTGTGTTGCTACAAGTCTATATATAGTTAGATTTCTAAATCTCTGTGTAAAAATATGTAATTGTTTATTCCTATTTTTTAAATTTTTAATTTTTTTGGTTTTTTCCTTCATATTCTACAGGAACTAAAAATTTAACATATCAAAATTTATGAAAAATAGCTGTTTCATGTTATGTGTAAGATGTTTAGCATTCAGACGTATAGTGAGGTTAAGCTCAAATTCCCACACTGTACAGTAATAATAATGAACTTCTCATCTAGAGGGAACAACTTCTGTTTTCAAAGCAAAAATTAAGAGTAAAAGATTTCAGTTTTTCCCTATTTAGGATTAAATTAGCGGTTGGGTTGTCATAGATGGCTTTTATCAAGTCAAGATAGAGTCCATCTATTCCAATTTTCTGTAGGGCTTTGAATCTAAATGAGTGTTGGACTTTGTTGAAAGCTTTTTGCTCATCAATTGAGATTATCATGTGGTTTTTAGATTTCAGTCTATTAATATAGTGTATTACATTTTATTTTTTTTTCATTTATTTTTATTTTATTAAAATACAAATGTCAATCAGACAGTTTCAAGACACCTTAACCATTCAGAGTCGATGAATTAATACAGTGTTTTCATAACGTTTTGGTACTGTACAAGGTGCATACATGAAATTATATTTACAGGTTTTTTTATAGCTGAATTATATCAAAGATTCAATAATTATTTACCTAGTGGATGACCATAGCACTAAAAGCCGACATAATATCCTGTCCAATCACCATTAGTGCAGATCTTGCCTATCATAGAATTATGTAGAAGCACAGCGTTATCTATCCCAACTGTACTGTCTATACACACACATCCTGATTTTTTCTTTCTACAACCCTTCCTTTGTCTACACCTGTCAAAAGTGGGCACTCCATTGACATTCAACTACCTTAGGTTCTTGAACTCGACACCACAATCCAACACAGT
>PVKA01045515.1:0-15495 GCA_004027165.1 Ctenomys sociabilis | reverse complement strand
TCCCTCCCTCCCTCCTTTCTTCTTTCTTTTTCTTTTCTTTGTTCCCGCGTGTTGTGGTTTACAGGCATGCCTCACCACGCCTGGGTTGCAGTTGGGGCTGGCGCACGCGCATGTGGGGCCGGCGCGGCATGGGGAACCAGGAGTCGAACCCTGGTCCCTTTGTTTATCTAATCAAGTGCTTAGTCCGCTGAGCTATACCACCGGCCCCCTAGTTTTCTTTATTTCGAAAAGCTGGGGTTGCCAGGGAAGCACTTATTCTACTGAGCCATCTCCGTGGCCCCCCACAGATCTAATTCTCCAAGCCGCTCTATGTCCTTGACCTACTGGCTAAGTGGACCCTAAGCCTCGGCCTGCTCCCTGCTTCCCCTTAGCGGGGTGCCTTCACAGTTGCCCAGCACAAGGAGCATCGGACTCCTCACCTCCCTCTCCTCCTCCATCCTTCATGTCTGTCCACCCCTCAGCCAACTGGACCTGAGTCTCAGCCTTCCCTTTTCCTTTCTCCTCTCCATTGCTTTTCACAGCTGGTCACCTACCCAGCCGTGAGGACTCCACTGTGAAACTGCACAGTCGTCTTTCTATTCCTTTCCATGTGTGCTGCCACATTCTTGGAAAATATTCTCATTCCCCAGCCTCACAGGCCCTGTTAGCCTCCTGACCTCTGCTCTTATAAGATTTCTATTCTCCAGTCCCGCCTACATGGTGACAAAAACTTAATTTTCTAAATCGTGTTACTCCCATGTTCTAAATTCTTTAATGATGTGTATTTAACTGCCATCACCCACCTTCTGGCCCCAAATAACCTTTCTTGTGCTCTTTCTCTGTACTTAACCCACCCTGCTTAGCTCCTATTCTAAGTAGGTCTTCCTTTGGCCTCTCCCTGGGCAAGAGTTCCTTGGCACTAAGGAGAGAAGCACTCTGTTGCCCGCCCAAGTTCACAGCCCTCAGCTTTGTTCCTTTTTTCTTTAGGAAAACTTTTCTGACCCCTGTGGTACAGAGATCCCTCTGTTCTCTGAACATCTATAACTTGAGGTGTCTGTCTCCTTAGCACGGGTTGCTTTATATTGTTAGTTGCCTTTCCTTTAGGTGTGAGGTGGTCACCCGGGGGTCTTTTGTTCAATGTGGATCCAAGGTGGAGCCTTTCTTTTGTGGAGCAAATTGGAAAAGCTAAGAGAAGTGGAAATCACGCAACCTGTCCCAGTGCTGGTGGCTGAAGGCCCTGTTGCTCTTTGATGTGGCAATGTCCAGAGGAAAACAGGCCTTTGGGTGAGGACAAGAAGAACTACTGCTGTACACACACTAGAAGTTCTTGGGGGACAATATTTTACACCTCTTGGTACCCATGCCAAGCAGGACTGTGACTGTAAGGAGTCTGTCTGCTGAGGCTGCTCGTTGTCTGTGGTGTGCCCAGGTCATCATGCTGCTGAGTCCCTAGGTCCTATGGCTCCCTCGTGGCCTCCAGTGGCGATTCCATGTGTAGATGTGTCCCAGTGGTGAGGCAAAGAGACCCATTGCACTTTGGGAAGAGTGTAAAATGAAAACAAAACAGACATACACGAGCACACAAAGCCATCCCTTAGACTTGGAAGTGGTTGGTGTGATTTATAATGTGCACGCAGGGTGGAATTGCTGCATAGTAACCACTGCTTGGCTATGATGGGGCTGGAGTTGGATGCAACCTTTGCATAAACCTAAACCTCACATCCCCATACCCAGTAAGCTTCGGGGAGCTGGATGCTTAAAAAATACAGATTCCTCAACCTGGTAGGAGAGCTACAGGATGAAGAGTGAGTGCAACTTTCTATGCAGTTTAAAGGCTCACCGTGAAGCCCTGCCAGGGGCTCAAGAAATCCAAGCCCCTTGTTCTACTGCAGAGGAAATTGGGGCCCTCACAAGTACAGTAACTGGCGAGGCCATGGGGACAGGCAGCAAACTCTGAGCTGAAGTTGCACCTTTTGACTTCTAACCTTGTTCTTATTCTTCCCCTGTCAGGGGGCTGATTTTCAAGCTATGGGCAGAGATTCGCAGCCATTCCCAGCCTCTCCCTTTGGCCATTTTATCACTCTGGAACCTTCCCAGGGGTTTATTATCTGTGGAATGATGCCCAGTATGATGTCATGAATGTCGTTGCTAGCAGAGTCCTGCAGAAATCGAGCAAGCTCAAGCTGTATCACAAATGGCTTGGGGTCCAGATGGAACTCATGGTGAACAAATGAAGGCTATGACATCACGCTGACTAAGACTGAAAGTCACAAAAGCACCTGAGGTTTTGTAGATGCAAGAAACACAAATGAAGAGCTTCTCATGAGATCTCAGACTGCACAAGTGAGTGAGTTCAAGGTCTTCCCAAGTGAAGCAAACAATGGAGAATGAGGGATGTTTGTCACTTACTTCTCTATAATGAATGAACTCATAGTTCTCTCTCTCCATGCCCCACACCTTCATTGTCTCCCACTTTCTGTGGGTCACCACTTGCTCCACTCAAAGGCTTCTTGCTGCTGTAGGCACAGTGTTGCCTGGCCTTGTGATTTTGCTTGAAGAGTCTGCCCCCATGGACGTGATTGCTGGAAGCATTTAGCTCAGGAAGGGCTCCTGGATTGGTGGGCCTTGGTCCTTGAGCCCTTGCCCCATAATGTCACCATAGCCAGGTATCAACATGGAGATCAGGAGAGCAAGACAGCAGAACCAAGATGCTAATCCTACCTCCTCCGCCACATGCCCTGGAATGACCCACTTGATCCCATGCACACTTCTAGGGCAGGGATGATCCCAGGGCATAAGTCCCTAGCAGCCGGGATTGAGGCCCTCCTAAGGCTGCCACCACCCTGAGCTGAACATTGTTTGCGGGTGGAGTAGGTAGAGGCATCAGCAGGAAGGCGGATGTCTGTCTGGGAGCTCTGGGGAAAGGTCTGAGGTGGAGATACAGCTTTGAGGGTTAATAGTATCCTCCAAGCAGGGGTGAAACCCTGGGAATAAAACAAGTCAGCCAGGGAAAGCATTATTTGAGGTTTCCACTAATTGCTAGTGTCCACTAATTACTAACTTTTAGGAGAAAATCAAGATAGAAAGTAAAAACAAAAGCAGATGTAGAATAAGATCAGTGCCACTAACCAAGGCTGTTATTGCTCCTAACAACTAGACTTTCAGATTGGCCGTGGAAATCTGAGTGTGGGCTTGGGTATCTCTTGGTATAATTAGAATATGATTAAGACCCTGAGAAGAAGTTCATCTCTATAAAAATTTCTCCATGTGAGTGACTAATTGCAGCCTGGAAAGTCTCCTGATGGAGAGAACCCAAGTCGAGTTTGCTCTCCAACAGTTTTAAATCAGAGATCAGACAGATCTCAGTCTTTCCAAGTTTGGGGCACTGGGTATTATAAATATTCATATAGAAAGATTAATCGTAGTCATTTGGAGAAGGACTTCCATAGGTCCACAGTATCACCCTCTCCACACCCAGGGAGTGTCATAGAAACCTCAGAGAGCTAGACTTGTGTCATAGGCAAGGATGGGGAAACGCCCCAGCTATCTCCTGGGTCCCGACCTATTCTCTCTGTATTTTACCTCCTGCTTATCCCTTTCTTGTGGAATCTTCTGCTGAACCTTCTATACAGCCAAATCCTCCTTCCAAGTTTCTGCTCAAATCCCATCTCTTCCATTAAGTTCCTGACTCAAGCTGCCCACCCCACCTCTTGCCTCCCTGAGCTCATTCCTGTCCTGGTGACACCCTGTTTGGCCAAGAACCCCCTAGCCATTTTCTGTGCTAATCTCTTTCTCCTATACCAGGAGCTGGTAAATGACTGCCCACAGGACAAACCACACCCACTGCCTGCTTTCACATGACCTACAAGCTATGGGTAGTGAACGGCATTTTTAAATTGTTGGACAAGATTGCATATGAAAATTGGATGAGATTAAAATTTCAGTGTTCATAGGTAAGGTTTGATATTAGGCCATAAAATGCATGAGAAATTTTGCCTGCGTTTGCCTCTTGGCTCGCGAGGTCTGAAATACTTATTGTTTGTCACCTCATGGATATGCTGATATGTGGTCATTTTGTCCCTCCCGAGCATGGGTGTGACCGCTTGGGACAGGAAAGAGTACTGACAGTATCTGGTGGCTTCTTCAGGGCTTAGCCTGGCGTGGAACACAGAGCCAGTGCTGGGTAAACAGCAGCTGAGCTGAGCAAGAGGGAATGTGTTTTTCATTTGTGATGGATGCCCTGTTAAAGCCTGTCTTGCTAGCCAGGCCCTCCTCTTATCCCCTTCTGCCGTTGGGCTGGTATCTGTTATGTCTGGTTGAAAAAACAACAGGGGATCTACCAGGGTGGGTCGAAGACCTCATGGAAAAGGCAAAGTGCAGTGAAGTCTGGGAACCAGAGCTTTCACTTTGGGTGGAGAGGAACTGTGTGCTCTGGGGAATTGAGGTAATGAAAGTTATTTCAATAGCATAATTCACCATTGTACGCATTCTCTGCCAGAAGCGCAGTGAGGCCAACCTCACCCAGGGACGCCATCTGCTACATGCGAGGGCCCAGCTCCCAAGTGCTGAGCAAATTCTCCGTCCTGTGCAGCAAAGACAGAGCTCCATGTACCCCGTGGCTTTGGAGAGGTGGGGAGCACCATGTGGAGAGAGGCTGGAGGGTGACCCGATGTGAAAACAGCTGTGTGATGGGGGGGGGGATTAAGAAAATACTTTTTAGAAACTGGGAGTGGTTAGAGTATTTCTATAATAAATAAATTTTTCTGAAAAATAATGGAAATGAAAAAAATTCTCATTCTTTCCTAGCATATATCCATTTTAATCCACTTTTTTTTTAAAAGTTTTTTTTCATCCTTTTTCCTCATTACAAAAATCAAAACTTTTCACTGAAGTGGAAGCTGCTTAGGAGGGTGGGTCTAAAATACAGTTGCAAACAAGTGCATCTTCCTGAAAAGAGCACCTGCTCAACTGTAGACCTTCACCTCTTTGGATCTGTAAGGTGGTGAGGACATCATCAGCATTTTACACATCGTGTGTCTGCACGAAGCTGAGGCTCCACACGTGGTCCTCAGCAGTTTAGAGCCTTGTCCCTGCTCTAGGCCTTAGGACCCTTGCACATAGAAGCAGATGCTCTTCCTGGGGGGAGCTTTGGCTTCCTGCACGATACCTGCCAAAGGGAGTTTGGATCTCAATAACAAGTGCTGAAATACATAAATGAGCTAAATGAAAAAAAAAAGGAACAGAAATGAGACTTAGATAGAGGAGCTGTGGTGGCAGGAAGACAGCTTAATTCTCCCTTCCAATCTTCAGAGCTAATATCTACCCATTTGCATGCCTTCAGACAGCAAAGGGAAAGGGACCCCTGAGGCCTAACCAGGCAGTTGGACAGACCAACGCTTGTTCAGTGGCTGGAGGGTTGCAGACCCTTCCTTAACAGAATGAAAAGGAAGAATGTGGTGAGACTGTGAAGTCGTCATCACTTTTCTGTAGAGCAAGACACTTCATTTGTTTGTAGGTTCATTCAACAAATAATGAGCGCCTTGCTCCACATCAAATTATCCCACACGATCTGGTGGGACTGCGAGCTGGAATTGGAGCATGCAGGCAGGCAGGCAAGGAAGTTGAGTACAGCAGCTCTCCTTGCTCCCTCTGTTTCCTGGCAGAAGAACCAACATAACCAGGATGGATTCGCGCAGAAAAGCATCACCCGTTTCTATTTGTCTATGCTATCTCTACTGCAGAAGGACACTAATCCCCACTTTATCTTGAAGTCAAGCTCAATGAAACATCTCATAAACTGATGATACATGGATAAAATTGTCCCAGAGTTGATCTTATTGGTTCTGACAGAGAACCTGCACTGACAGATTAAAAAGTGATGAACATGGTTTTGAAGCTAAAATAACAGAAGAATCCAAGTGATCAGATGACCAGCAAAACTCTTTATCTTTTGTTATAGTTTTTAGGATGCTCTGCATGTTTTCTTGAGTAAGGATGCAACTTTGTTCTTAAGGATCCATAATGTTTCTAGGAAGAACAGCATGCTAACTAAAGAAAAAAACATAGTTTGCTCTATTGGAACAAGCATTCCAACTGCCATACCTAGTAGAGTGCCGGGTACATAATAGGCTGGCTATCATTGTATGTCAAGCTCATCACTAAGTGAATGATTGCATCAATAATGACATGCTGTCTGAATAAGAGACTAACATAAGCTAAAACATCTCATGAAGAAGGATGACACTGAGCAGATTTTCTTTGGACAGGTCAAATTCTTTGTAAGAAGTGAGACAAAGAACTTCTAACTCAGAACTTCTGTTGCAAAGCCTGCTATGAGCTGTGACACATTTAAGGAGACGGGTATCCCGAGGCATCTGGCATCAAGAACACCTTGTTCTGAAGATACAGACTTTCATCATTATTTATTTATTTATATTTTAGGGAAGGATCCACAGGGTGCTCAGGGTCTCACTACTAGATCGGACTCACAGTGATCCGCCTGTTTACAGCCTCCCAAGAGCTGGGATTGCAGCCACACGCCACCACACTTAGTCTCAATTATTGTCTCAGCACACCTCCGGGGATGGGACTGGCACAGCAGGCTGCTTACAGGTGCTTTAGTCTGCTGAGCTATTTGGCCAGCCGTCATCAGCTATTATTAAATGTTGTCACTAGTAACATACTGCTCTAATGTATGTGGGCTAACCGGCTAATGGGGACATTTCTTACATGTTTAAAAATGCATTTCTTTTTTCAGTAAGCAGGTTAACTTCTTACTTTTCCTACAAGTTTTCCACCACTGTGGTTAAGCTATGAAACTTATTTCCTGAGGAATGGGGTCCACAGGCCAGAGCTGCTTCCTGATACAAGGGAAGTGGAATGTTTCCTCTACTGAAAGGAGGGGCTGAGGCAGGAGATGGCGGCATAGCAGGCTGGCTGGAAACCCGGATGTAAACTGTCAATTGCAAAGAGCCAGAATGGAGGCCAAACCACAGGGTGTTACCTGTCACTTGTGGGGAGCTCTCAAAATGTGTGCAGAACAACTTCTGGTGGACCAGATCTGAAGAGATGCCTTAGAGAAGGTGACAGCCACTGACTTCAGGGCTGTGGCTGGCTGGCTGCGTCTGCATGCAGGACGTATCTTCACTTTTCTTGCCTTTTGTGATTCTTTTCTTTTCACTTTTTCTTCTTTTACTTTAAGTAAAAGTTACGTTTTCACAGTCGTGGATTTTCCCAGCCAGTTCTTGAGGTGGGAAGGCAAGAGTCTGGAAACAGCAGATGCCGGGCCATCTGGCAACAGTTCTGGTGAGTGAGAGCCTGTGAGGGAAGACCCGAGGGGCTAGCCAGTGGTGAGACACTGGGGGTGTCTCCCACCTGGGGACCAGGAGTCTCACAGGGGTGGTACAAGGGACAGACCCTTACCGCTCTTGAGTGCTGTACTCACCAAACACTCAAGCTTGCCCCACTACTGGCTGGCTTTGATTCTGAGAGTCATTCAGCAAAGCTGGTAATCTAGGTTTTACTGCATTCAGCTGAAGCTCGGAATATTTCCTCTAGCATCTGACTAACTGCTGATGGTCACGTGAAGAGTAGATTAAGAATATGAGCTAAAGTCTAAATTCCAACTAGGAAGTGGAGGAAAGTTTAAACTGTCTCTTTCAAAGTTTACCATAAATACCACCATCAAGCCAGCAAACCAGGGTTGGGGGTTTAGTTCAGTGGTCTAAGTACCTGCCGGACAACTGCAAGGACCTGGGTTTAATCCCTGGTACTACATGCTGTCCCAGCCCCAGAACCTCTGGCATGCCATGCTGACCCCCAAATTAGATGTGGTGGCACATGCCTGTAATCCCAGCACTGGGGAGGCTGAGACAGGAGGATCACTACGAGTCTGAACTGTGTATCAAGATCCTATATCAAATAAATAAATTAAAAATCTTTTTTTAAAAAAGACAGCAAGGGTCAGGGAGATGGCTCAGTGGAATGAGTGCTCAGTGGAATGAGGCCCTGGCAAGCGCAAGGGCCTGAGTTCAATCCACAGTTCGGCAAAAACAAAACAAAACAAAACAGCAAACCAAAGGACCTCTTATGTGGCGCAGTTCACGTACGGCTTACAGACCTGACTGAGGTTATTAATCAGTACAAACCCTGGGCACTGTCATTCAGACACTTATTCACAGGTTATCAGAATGAGGGCTGTCCTACAGACAGCAGAAATGCCACAGTGACTCTGTATCATGTGTGTCCTGGCCATATGTGTCAAGGCATTTTTATTTATTTATTTTTCCATGTGGAAATCTGATAGAAGCACTGTGAGTGAATAATTCCTGGCAGGAGCTCTTTGGGCTGGGGAGCAATTAATGCCCTCCATGGGCAATATTGAGAAGGAACTGTTCCCTAGGTCACCAAGGTCTGCCACTGTAGGTAGATCTGCAGTTGGCACATGGGCGTTCAACACCTTCCTGCTTCTGCAACTTCTGGGATGGGTTTCCCCCCTAGCCTACATCCACATGGGATGTACATCAGGCCCCAGTACTTGACCAAGACACTCAGTAGCCACAGGACTTGGGTATAGCCTTGCCTTTGGTCCTCTGCATGCCCTCCTCACCCTTAGTGGGTCTGTATCAGGCACTGTCTTAACCTAGGAGCCTTTGGGCTGCAACCGTACATGCCTGTCATCCCGTTCGTGGGTGTGCTGAAGCCTTGCTGCAGTGATCTCCACAGACACCCTCAGGTGGTGCTCCTGATCCCTGGGGCTATGAGCATGATGGAGATCGGTGGGCTGCAGGGAGTGAAGAGAAGGTACACAGTGGTCTCACCCAACGTCCCTTGCATCTGTTGATGTAAAACCTTTCTAGCAGAAATTCTTGTGCTGTCCACCCTAAGAAAGAAATCCTAAGCAGGTTGTGGGATCCAACAGATAAAGACATTCCATGGCCTGGGTCCATTCTTGGGCAGACCCTGGCCTTGGTGTGGTGCTGGTACGCTAACCACGTCATCACGCCGAGTTCAGAGCAGCCAGAACAGTGCTCATGCAAAAGCTCTGCTCTATGGCTGGCTTCTTGAGACATCTGCTGGTGTTTGTCACAGATGTCCCAAGAGTGATTTCTAGAATAGTGTTTGTGGATGGTATAGCTTGCCTGGCACACTGCTGAGTGCTGCAATACTGCTTACCTGTCCCTGGTGATGGCACTGGTTCCCATTGGGCTTGGGGGCTGCGTGATGGCAGTGATGATTACAGCTCTGATGAGGGACTTGGATGCTGTCTTTAACATATCCACCCTGTATGTGAACACTCTCACCTGTAAGAGTGAGAGCTCCTGGGAGCCGGTGTGTGGGGAGGATACTTGTGTGGTTTTATGGTGGTGAGCAGCATAGAAGACCATGAGTGCCAATAGTCATGGAGGTGTGAGGAGGTCAGACATACCTTTATCTTCAAGGGGTAGCAGATTACCTGATACCCTAAGTGGTGGCCCTGTTCCCTCACAGATTCAGGTCACCACCTTTGGTCTGCTTCAGGCTATGGTTTCAGTTTCTTTGACACCAACTCTCCTGGGCTGCAACTACTCAGAACCCCATGACTCATCACATTCAGGCCAGAACCAAGAATTTATTATAGCTTCCTTTGACCGCTATATTTGCTGATAGCTTTCAATCTGAGGGAAGAGGAAGGGGATTTAAATGTTCAATGTTTTATTCTAGCAGTCTCATGAATAGACATTGTAAGGCCCTCATAGGTAAAAGCTAATGCTGTAGCTTTCAGATAACCGACTTGAGTTAGATTGTCTCAAAAATTCAGGCACCCTCCACTGCCTTAAGCACACTGCCAAGGCATTGGTAGGATGAGTGAGGGAGCCCTAGGAGGGCTCCATCGGATCTACTGTTTCTTAATGGCTAAGGGCACCCCAGCGGGCACTTCCCTCCAAGGAGTTACTGAACCACAGTGTGGAGGGTCCCGAGGCAGGGAGCCCCAGTAAGGCTGTGCCTATAAGGGAAGGTGCCCATGCTGACCACCAGAACTCTGAGAGGAGAGGCTGCCCAGTAAGTACTCGAGCATTTCTAGAGGTGCTTTGTGTCAAGAGGGCTCATCTTTCTGCAGGGCTGCACATAGAAGGACTCCAGGTCTAGTTTTCTCTCTCTCGAAGGCCTGGGCTGCTCCATGGAAAATACCTTGAAAAGCACCCCACAGATCCCAGTGACCTCATCTTAGGCCATTTCCTTCAGCAGTGGGAATGACGTGACCCTGCCAATCTGAAGAAGAAAAAGCAATTTATCTTCATTGGAGTACTTGGGTCCAGGGTAAACTGTGAAATGGAGGGAGACGGGTCCAGAAGGGAAGTTTAAGTTATGATACTATTTCACATCGAGAGGGTTTCTGCAAAAGTGGAATAAAATCTTTTCTGTTTAGGCTTCTGTGTCACTTTATCTCTGGAAAAAGCCCAGAAACTATAGAATGGAGGGTAGTCCCTAAGAAAGAAAGAAAGAAAGAAAAAGAAAGAAAGAAGTGATGCTGTTGATGGTCCTGTCCTCAGATCCCCATCTGTCTCACAAGGACAGATGTGGGTCTCTTTAATGCCCTCTATGTCCATTTCCCCAGTTCTCCATTGGTGACTCCTATCAGGCTGCAGTGGAAGTGCTGCCCCTCACATTCTCCCTGAGGAGGCCCCTGAAGGGAGTTGGCAGACACAGTTCTCCTCTTGACCCTGCACCCTCCCTTGGGTGCTCCAGGAAAAGCCACAGTCATTCATGTTCTAGGATTCAGAGGGAGATGAGGGGGACCAGCCCCTCCCAAGATGCTCTTGGTCCTGAGGGATGTTCCTATGACTCAAGGCTGCCCAGTTAGTGCTTGCAGGGGGTGCTGGCTTGCCTGGCACCTTCCTGGTTCATCAGAGTGAGATGAGGCTCGGTGAATCTGTCCACACTTTTAAACCTGAACAGGGAGGTGAGTTCAGTGCCTATGATTCCTGTCCAATTTTCATATGCTGGCTGACCTCCCCCCCCCTTGTGTGCCCTGTTTCTCTGGAGGCTGGAAGCTCCAGTAGTGTTGTCCTTGTTTGGATAGGTCACCTCCCATCAGCAACAGGGCCAGAAAGAGGCCAGGAGCCATGCAGAGGTGATGAGGGGGGAGACCTATGCTACCTTGAAGCCTCCTCCATTTCATGGCTGTACAGCAGTCTAAAATGGGGTATTTGCTAATTTAACTCTTAGAAGTGGTTTATCTTCCAGGGAAGGCCACTGCCACTCACAGGGAGACAAGTGAGCAGCCATGCAGCCCCTTAGGCCCTGGCCTTATTCCTAGTTCCTGAAAAACCATTCTCATCCTTCCTCAAAGAACACTGTGACAAACTTAAACACCCTACATGGGAAATGGTCCTAACAGTCATTCAGGTTTTCACAGGACCAAGACTCTAGTCCTGTGAACCTTGGGAAGACCTGAGGACCCTCTTCAGAAAGCAGTACCCCAGGTTGGCTCATACAGATAAGTAGAGTCACCAAGAAGATGCATTGGTAGCCACAGGCTCTGGACAGGTTGCACATAGCTCCTTTCATCACATTAGCTCCTTTCTTGTTGCTTGCTGACAGCTTTTTCTCAGTCTATCTGGTGAACTATGTATTAGTAAGGTAGCTAGAGCGTGCATAACCCCAGGTAGGTAGGGCCTGCAGTCCTTTCAGAAGGAAGTAGCTACACAAAAATCAAAATCTCCTCTCCTTCAGCAGCCCCATAAAGAATTAAGAGGATTTATGTCTCTCAGGGGGCAAATGAGGCAGGAAATTAGGGCATGACAGGCTGGCTTGGAAACAGGAGGCAGCCCTTCAATCATAAAGAACCAGAACAGAAGTGGAACAATGGAATACAACCTGTCCACTGTGGGAAGCTGTCAAGATACCATCAGAACAACTTCGACCAGCTCCAAAAAGAAGAGAGACAGCGATCACTGGCTTCAGAGCCTTGCTGTCCTCCTGCTGCTGCCTCATCCTCTACGTGAGGTATATCTTGATGTCTCTTTTCTTGTGTTTTTTTTTCTTCAGTTTTCCTTTTACTTTTGTTACCATAAGTCAATGTTGCTTTTCAAGCTCATCTACTCTCTGGTCAATTCTTTGGGCAGGATCCCAGGGGCAGGATCATCAGACCCCATACCAGATCTGGCCATGGTGCCAAGGAAGAAAGAAGAGGAAGAAGAAAGGTTACTGCAGTGCTGATCAAGGAGAGATGAGCTACAGATCAGAACCTCCATTGATGATTTTAATTAAATATTTATTCCAGTAAAAGACACATTGCCTATCACCCCTCCTTAAAATCCTCTATATTTCCTTTCTCTTTGGATGCAACTATTCCATTGGTCTTAGCAATGTATCTTTTTACTGCAACACATTTAAAAATTTTTGGGCCTGGGAGACAGCTTAGTAGAATAAACACAAGGGCCTGAGTTCAATCCCTGGTTCTGCCAAAAAAAAAAAAAAAAAAAAAAAAAAACCCAAAAAACCCACACACATTTAAAATTTTTTTTTAAACATTTACTGTATCTTTGATCGATCACCCCTCTTACTTACCTCTCTCTATCTAGGGATTATTATTTTTTAAAATCCATGTCAAAAGCTCCATCCACAACCTCTGGATATGAGTCTCAGCATCAAATTTCCTAGGTTGTTCTAATGCCAGGATTGATAACTGCTGCCCTCTCTGTAAACCAGGTCTAATCATGTTTAAGCTAAATGTCACTTCCTTTGATCAGCTCCAGACCAGTCAGCCTGTGTGTCATGTATCATCCGAGGAAACCCTCTGGACTGGTTGGCCCTGTGGGTCTGCCTCTCCCCACAGGCTCCCTGGTAGGGGAGGCCAGAAGCAATTATGTTTCGCCTCCCCCAAGTCCTGTCCTCATGCTCCAGTAGGGGTAGTTGGTGCCCAGGAGATACAACTAGAATGAATAATCTACTTTACTTAGCTTTACAAAGCTTGGGTGGGGCCAGGGATATAGTTCAGTGGTATAGCTACCGGTCTGGCAAGCTCAAGGTCCTGAGTTTCGACCTCTGGTACGCAAACAAACAAAAACCCCAAAACTTGGATTTATGGATCTGCAAGGAGACATTTTGTAGGTTAGACCTTAGACTGGACATCATATTATTAAGACCCTGGCTTTAGACTGGTTCCTATTTCTCACAGTTTCACTGTTTCGGTCTTCAGGTCCACCTATCAGAGGTGTCCAACAGGGCCATCTTCACTATTGTAAAGCACATGGTCCATCTAGGAGTTGGGAAGAAGCTGAAGAACCTTTCCAGGTCCCGCTCTCCGGGAAGAGGTAGTTCCACATTAGGATTGCCCCCTTATACCGGCTGTGCCCTCAGGGTACCTGCTCCATTCCTGGCCTGACAGCTGATGGGCACAACAGGAGCTCCGTTTGTTCAGCCAGGGCCAACTGGACTCCCAGACTCCCAAGGTGTCACCGAATTCACTGTGCTTCACACAAGCTGAGCAGGCAACCCTGTGTGTGCGCTCCTGTGTATGTGGTGTGTGTGCACACGGGTGTGGGTGTGTAAATAGGGTCAACCAGGGGAAGCCTCAATCTTTTTATTATTTTTATAAACTTGTTAAAAAGTTTATTTTTATGAGTCCATGTCTGCGGTGCACAATGATTGCATTCATCGTGCGGAGCTGTGCACAACCGTGACATCTTCGTCCTCTTTCTGTCCCCTGCCTCTCTCTATGCTCCACGGGATAAAGGCCTACCTTCCTGTTTCTTATTACCTGCCTTTTGTTTCGTTCTCTTGTGTATACTTTGGGTCTTCTTCGAAGAGAGGCGAATTTAGGCTCCTGCGTGATTTACTTAATCGTGGGCTGTGCCACAGGAGCATACTTCGCTGCCCGGGGCCAGCGCATCAAGCAGAGCCGCGTGGACTTTGGCGGGCCCGGGACTGGGCCTGAAGGGGCTTAGAAGCCCGCGGGGAGGGTGGCAGGTCCAGGGCTCGGTTCCACCCTCGCCAGGACCCGGCTCCTCGGACGCCCGCACGCATTTTGGGGCAGGTGGCACCGCTCTCAGCGCTGGGAGCTCTGGGGTCCGCCCTTCCCCCGGCTCCAAGGCTGGCACCGACTCGCCCCTCCCTGTCGCTCTGTGCCCTTCCCGCCCCCTCGGCCACCACCCCACCCCCAGCCGGCTGGCACCCAGCTCACTCTCACCCCCGGCTGGGCCCTCTGTTTCCCGGCCCTCGTCACCCCGCCTCCCCCCCGCCGGTTCTGCCCCGCGCGGCGGCTGCGCCCAGGCCCGGCTGGCAGCGAGGAGTGGAAAGGGAGGACGCGCGGGGCCGGGTAGGGTGGAGACGCAGGACGGAGGAGGGGGTGTCATTTTCTTTTTCTTTCTTTTTTTTAAAAAAGTATTTCTCTCGCGAGAAGGCGCCGCGCGGACGATACTTGAAGAGGTGGGGCGGGAGGGGGCGCGGAGCCCGGCAGACGGCGGTGCAGCGCGACGGCGTCCGGGACCGCGGGGCGCGCAGTGCGGGGCGGAGACCGCGGATCCGCGTCGCAGCGCCACTCGCCCAGTGGGTCCGCGGGCCGGGCCGGGGTCAGGGTCGGGGGTCGGGGCCGGGCCTGGCTGACAGCTCTGCGGCGGGTCGGGCCGGCTTGGCGGGCGCGCACGGCACGGGCTCGGGCTGGGCGCTCTGGGCTCGACGCGCGCAATTGGTGCCACCGAGGGCCACCCAGACGCGATCGCGCGGGGCCGAGGCTCTTGGGGAACGGGGTTCTGGACGCCAGGCTTGCGGCCGGCTCGGGGGTGGAGGGGTGGCCGGAGCTGTGTGGTCTGCTGGGGACCCGGCGGTCTCCATTCGCCAAGTAACTGCGCCACGAGCAGGCGGCGCGCGGGACTCGGAGAGGGACCGTGGGCTCAGCATCCCGCGTTTGAACGTCACCCCCCGCGGGATCTCTGTCTCTTGCAGCTGGCAAGGGCTGCCTGAAGTGGGAGAGCCCGGGCAGGACGCACAGACAGCGGGACAGCGAGACAGCGGGACAGCGGGACAGCGGCGCTGTGCGCTTCGGGCGCCTTGGGCGCGGAGACAGGCGGCGGGGCGCGGCCGCTCGGCATCATGCGGCCAGGGGGGCTGCTGGAGGTTGCCCTGGGATTTACCGTTCTCCTTGCATCCTACACGAGCCACGGCGCGGACGCCAACTCGGAGGCTGGGAACGTGAAAGAGAACCGAGCCAGCCGGGCCAAAAGGAGAGGCGGCGGGGGACATGACGCGCTTAAAGGGTAAGGAAACAAGCGGTTGACTCCCTGGGCCTGGGGCTCTCCTCCCCCTTCCTGAGTCTGAGGTCGGGAGTCACCGATGGATGGATTCTCCACGGTGAGAGAACCCTTGGCAAGCCTCCAGGGGTCACCTTAGTGGTGCCAGGTCGCTGAGCCTTCACTGCGTTGGGACTGAGCAACCTTGCTCCTGACCCAAGGGATTCCTGCCCCCAGGGAGGGGTCGTGTGTAAAAGGAATTTTGGGCCATTGTGGAGGCTGATTTTGGAAGGCAGAAAAAGGT
>PVKA01045514.1:0-15496 GCA_004027165.1 Ctenomys sociabilis | reverse complement strand
ATTCTACAAACTGTAGAACACTATCCTTAAATATTCTCTAATGTTTTTTGCCATTAGATAAGTCATGAAATTATAAAAACTTTAAACAATAAAATGATATGGAATTGCATTTTGATGTATTTCTCATTTTTTTAAATTTTTGAAACTAGTTTTTACTTTCACTGCTAAAAGATTATATAAACCACTCTAATCATTAATTTAATTTGATATTTGTACTTAAATGATACATTAAACTTTTGCAGATGTTTGGAGCGTGATGTAATCCCTCAAATAGAATTGTACCTTATAGATGTGCTGGGGAGATAGCTCAGCAGCGCGAGCTCCTGCTTGACAAGGGCAAGGTCCGAAGTTTGATTCCTGATACCAAAAGAAGAGAAGAGTACACATTGCACATGTATGTTTTCCCTAAAATTCATTGCTTCATAGTAAAAATGTTCACAATATTTCTTTAATGTTTTAAAAGTATATTTATTTATACCTATTTATAGGCAACCTATTTCAGAGTAGAATACCAGAACTCTTTACTCCTAACTAATAATTAGCACAAATTGATCAACAACCAGTACATCTCTTGATCCCTACTCACCCAGCCTCTGGCTACCACTTTCATCTCTAAAATTATAACACCAATTTCATAGAATGACTTTATGCAGTATTTGTCTTCTGGTGCATGGCTTGTTTTTATTAGCACGCTGATCTCGAGCCATGCATGTTATTAGAAATGATAGGGGGTTTTATTTTTTTCATCAGGGATGAGATTTTCTTTTTTTTGTGTGTGTGTGTGTGGTACTCACAATTGAACTCAGGACCCTGCACTTGTCAGGAAAGCACTTATTCTACTGAGCTATCCCCCCGGACCCAGTTTTTTCATTCTTTATATAAACCATACTTTAATCTATTCACCAAGTGATAGATGCATTAGTTGTTTTCATTTCTTTACTATTGAAAAGCAGTACCACAAATCCTGAAATGCAGATGACATTGACACATATTGATAGCACTTAATCTGATCGTACAGAAATGGTTAGATTTCTGTAAAATGGTTCTGCTTTAACTTTTTGAGTACTCTTCATACTGTTTTTCATAATAGCTGTAAGTAATTTACATTTTGCCCAAAAGTATAAATTGGTTCTCTTTTCTACACATCCTCACTGGCCTTTGTTATTATCTTTAACCTTTTTGATAATAGCTATTCTTACTGAAGTGTGGTAAATCTGTAGTTCCAATTTGTATTTTTCTGATCACTTGATGTTGAAAAGACTCCCTGCACATCTCGGCAATTTGTATGTCCTTTTCCCCAAAGAGGACATACAAATTTATCTTAGATCTGTTGCCCATTTTTCAATTGGGCTGTTCATCTGTCGCTGGTTTTCTTCATGCCCTTGTAGGCTCTAGATATTAACCCCTCATCAGAGGAATAGTTTACTAATAATTTCTCCCATTTTGCAATTTGTTTCTTTACTCTGCTTTTTAGTTTGGATAATTCCATTTGTTGTTTGCATATGTTTCTGATTTAGAGATTCTCTAACAAGCTCTTCTGCATTGACATCTCAATTTTCTCCTGGTCAGTTTATACATTTTAGACTTGCAATTAAGCTTTTATGTCATTTTTCCATGAATTTTATAAGATATAGTTTCATTTTCTGTTTTATGAATGCTTAACTTCTTAACTTTACCTGCCATCCTCCAACCATAGATTCTGCTCTTATGCCTTCTGAAACCACAGAATACTTTCAAAGTAAGCTGCTAATGATTGAAAATATCATCACTATAAGTAATAATGTAACTATGTGAAATTAAATCACACTCATTTTCTGCAAGTCAGGTAAGATATGTATAGCAGAGCAACATCAACTATTTTATCATCTATTTTTGAGGCAGTAACTTTTAAAATGATGATTTCAATTTTAAACTAGATACAGTCTTTAGTTACTTGTGACATGCATGAATCTGGGAGAAAAGAAAAATAATTTTGTTAGATAGATATTTCATATATTATTTGCTTAGAAATGTAAAGAGATATTCTGAATATGGCTATAAAGGAAAATAGGTTTCTTAGGAAAATGATGAAACTATTCCACAATTATAATTTATCTATGTTTTAATGCTCATGCATTTTTAATAAATTTCTAATTCATAAGATAATATTCAAATAAGTGGGTTTCAGGTTTTGACCATTTTTGAGTGAATGTCTCAGACTAAACTGAGTGGTGGCATTTGGCAGGTGACAGGGTGCCTCTGTCTCAAAGCTTTTGGTATTTGGTCTTGCACATTTCTTGTTTTTTTTTTTTACATTTTCTAAAAAAACTTAGCGATCAGTACAATTTTCAACTTAAATTTTTCTGAACTTTATATTGCTCTTTCAGAACAAAATGTATTATTACCAAAAGGATTCTAACACTTCCACCAAATGTGTTTAATGTCAGAGTTGTATCCTTAGTTTGTTACTAAATATAAATAATTTACAATTTAAAATATTGATCTTTGAAAATGGTCAAATAAATTCAATGTTCTACATCACTGAACTCATTTTTAATAATTAATATAAGTATAATTTTCATAATACCTAGAAAAGCAAGAAAAGAGGTAGCAGTGATTTTTCTAAAAATTTCATTTCATGTACAGCACAACCACAATTGTTGTTCTAAATTATTTGCAATATATGAAGCCAATAAAAAGGTTATAGAATAAAGGAAATGAGATGCTGACAGAGGCTTGTGTTCTTATTTGGCTTCCTCTAACTTCTTTAAACAGGAGAATGGAAGTCAGAAAATAGCTACTTGTAGCAGCCATGAAAAACTTTCCTGGAAATACTCCTTGTGTAGACAGAGTGCGTAGCTGATGTTATTTCTATTAACAGAGATTAAGCAAGATTCAGTGATTGCCATATAACTTTAAAATGTTAAAAAAAAATTGAAGGCTTTGTTTCATAGTTGCTAGTGTTAGCAAAAATGAAATGTTAGTTCCACAGCATAAATTGACAGTTTCTTCACCTTCTGAAAGTGCAGATTGTTATTAACATTTTGTGTAAAAGACGTGCAAAATTTCAAAGTTCCCTGCAAACTTCGTAGATGCATAAACGCATAAGTAATTCCAAGTTGCAAAAAACCATATCACAGGCAATATAATCTGTCAACTTTTGTCATTTATGTCTATGACATGACTGACTCTAAGGTGAGTAGAAGATTAGCATGTATTTCTTTTGTCTAATTTTTTCATTTCTCTCCCATGTTCTCATGCATGATTAAAATTTCTCCCCACCCTGAATAGAAAGTACTAAGTTGTGGAACACAGAAAATGTACAGAAATTCTACTCATTTCTTTAATGAAAAGGAGAGAAGGAGTTATGATTAATCCTAAAACCAGATTAAAACTATATGTACAATTTTGAAATCTGTTTAGCAATTGACAGAAGGTGAATTCCAGTGTCATTTGAGCTTACTGTAAAGCTGTCCTGGTACTTCTGAGTCCCTGAGAATTTCTGTGCTACAAGAGACAAATATCCTGAGTGTGTGAGTTATTCACTAAGGAGAAAATATCCCTTTGAATTTATAGTCAAGGAGAGTGTCATTTTCTGAAGATTAAAATGGAAATGAAAACTGAAAGGTGGATATTTTCTTAGTGGATACTACATTAACAATATGTTTAACATAATAGTCCAATTTGTACAAAAATGCTATCATTATAGATGTGAGACTGTAGTCTTTTATTCTTAAATATATCCTAATCTCCATGAATACAAAGCAAAATATGTTCAGTGGCTAAACCTTAATATTACGATCTTTTCATATTAAGCTTTCTGTACTCCCTTTTGACTCTCTCACATGGTAAAAAAAAATCCCCAGAATTGAGAATCCTTTAGGATTATAACATGCTATTAGTTAAGATTATGAATACCTATACTTTAGTAAATATGTGGGACCACACAATGTAGCTTTTCTCGAAATTTGTTTGAAATCCATGAATAAATCACCATCTACATTTCAGCCAATGGAGAAGAAAGAGAAAACAAAGTTTAGTTTCTCCTCTGACTTTCTTCTTTCATTACAAGGTCAATAGATGTAGGTGGACAGCTATTCTGGCTTTTCAGTTTTCTGATTGCTCTAGATATATCAACTGTTCACCTTCATGTTAGTGACTTCATTAAATTCTGATTTAGAAACTAATTTGAAAGAAGCCTGACCTTTCCAATACTGAGGGTGACAAGAGGGCAGAGAAAGGAGGTAGAGAGGATACTGCTGAGCAGATCTCAAATCATATTTATGTTTTAAAAGTTACCTTATAAGCCATTCAACACTCACAATTCAGCTTTTTCATCCAAATATTAACTTGAAAGCAGCCCCTGCCGACTCAAAAGTGTTATAACACGCAGCGGCCAGGTGGGGGAGAAGTCCATCCTCACGCCTTTGAAGCTTGGCTGGCCAAGATCAATGCGAGATCACGGGTGGGCTCACTTCAAAGGGGAAGCACTGATTCTGTTTAGGTCCAGACCCCGGAACAGTTATTCTCCCCTCCCCCAGCAGCTTGGAATTGGCTTTCATGGTATACTTTCACTTAAGAAAGTAAATGAAGAGCATTACAGTCAGATCTTGATTAAAAGACTCTTAAAAGAAGGCAACATCTTGAGAGACTGGCTGCCTTTAAAAGCACCTATTAATGCAATCGCTAGGTATAGCGAGGGTAACCCTGCAGGGGAGAGTTTTTAAAAGCAACTCACTTACAGGGTTGCATCTGACATTTCAGCAAATAAGCTACATCCCCCCATGAGCTACAATGGTCATAAGTAAATTTGTATTCGACGTTTTGTGCCTGGTGTCTGCTCTGTAGTGCAGTTAGCAAAGAAAGATAGTCACAGCTGCCGTGGTGATGAAGAAAGAGTTCAGTGATGTTCTATGAAAACTAGCGGCTGCAATTCAGTCAGTAGATATGATCTGTATAACCAACACACAAGTATATCATATCTGGGGGCATTGACATGTGACATTCACTGAATGAATCTATTCTCTATCAATTTTTGTTTAATATATTAGATATAAAACATAATAGGTTCTGTATACTATATATGAAATAGATTTGAAATAATGGAGTATTTCTCTTGTTATTAATAAACCACAGTAAATTCTTATAAAGAATAAAAAACTGGAGTAGTTCCTTATAATCCAGAAAAATACGTATCAATATTTGGCTATGTATTAAAATCACTTGACATATTTTTTTAAATGCTTTAGACCCCTATCTGGAGGCCTGAGCACAGGAATTTGGCAAGCATCCACAGATGGTTTTGATGTGCACCCTGAGGAAGAAGTGCTGATCCAGAATAGGGCTTCAAGAACTTCCACCCTGGTGGATCACAACACCATCACCTTGCTAAACCTTGACTCTTATTCGGCAAGTGTGAGTGGGGGCTGAGATCCTGGAGTTGTAATACATCCTACCAGATCTGAGCTGCTGGCCCACAGAGCCTTCACTGGGGGAGAGGAACTGAGGTTACTCAGCTCTTAAAAGAACATACACTGCAATCATTAAAGCACTGGAATTGACACTGTTGATGTTGTCATACTTCCGATGCAAACAAACACAGAGTCTCCCATGTAAGCCATCTGCCCGGCTATACTGCTTCAACTATCTAGGTAAAGTGTAGGTCATCAGATCTGTGCTCTGGCATAATCCCTGAAGCCAGTGCTGGGACTTTAATGCTGCTAATAGAAATTGCAGACTGGAGTATTTCATACAAATGAACTGCTTACTGAGGCAACTGAAAAAGCAGCCCTGAATTGTTAGATGTCTACTGCAGATATGTTGAGCTTGAGGCCTGTAAGAAAGCTAAGCTGCCCCTTTACTCTGATTGGCATATTCATGACATTTATTCAAGGAAAAGATAAGAAGAACAAAAAGAAGGAAGTGATCATATTCATTGCTAGATACCATAGACCCTGTATATGTCATAACAAATATTTAATGCTGAATTGATCACGAACATCCCAAGTGGGCTGTGCAGGGCCCTGCTTGCTAGACATGCTGGATGGTGCAGTCCAAATAGAAACATTTCAAGTACAAACACAACTCAGAATTTATCTCTCTTTACCTAGGATCTTTTAAAAGACTATGGTGTTTATATAGTATAAGTAAAAATTATAATTTATACTATAATAATAATTATATACATACATACATAAAATATTATGTGTGTTTTCCTTCAGATACTGTGGCTTATGACATTGTCATGATTTGTAATGGTCATGGACTTCTGGCTAGAAAAAAATCTTGAATTTGGGTTTAAATATGCATTCTGATACAATTTACAAGCATTTGGGCCAACAGTGTAACATTTCTAATAGTTCTACATCAGGTGAGGACTCCTCTGTCCAGCATCCCAGTTCTGTGAGAATCTGCTTGGGTAATGTCACAGTATTCATTCTAGTAAATGAAAGTCACTGTTTTGCAAAGCAGTGACAATCCAGACTCCGAACTAGTAAAAGAAGAGCAGTACAGAAAGAAATCAGAGCTAGAGGTGCAGGCTGGATTGCACAGAGCCTGAAGGTCATTGGCAAAGCTCTAACTGCTAGTTTTAGGGTCATGTCAAGCTATCCAATAATATCAAGAATGAACAAGAAATACACTTTTTCTGCAAAAAATATTTGTTTGTGGGTGATAAAAAGAAAAATAAAACAGGCTACAAGAAGCTCAGTCAAAAGACTCTTGCAGTAATTTGGGTAAAACAAAGGATCTGGGATGGCAGGTCGGACGCTCAAGAGCACATCTGTTTCACACCAAGGCTCCCCTCAATGGGTGGCGGCAGTGACTCTGATTAATTTGATGAAGCTCTTCACTATTTTTTTTTTTCTGACCATTGTTAGGAATCACAGTCTTCACTGCTTTCTTCTACCTAACTAACTTCTTTAACCTTCCCAAAGAGCAGGAAGGATTTCTCCTACTAAAGCCAATATCCAAAATTGTTGTAATTGTTCCAAAAATATGCTAAGTACTCCATTGTTCAATGTCTTTAATTCCTACTATCCACAGCACTGTAAAGATTGTGATGTTAACATGCACTGGTAACTATCAATAGACGGAATTCTCATTTTTCCATGATTTGTTCTCAGAAGTAAAGTTCATGGAATTCACGAGTAAAGAAAGATGGATTTAATGTCTCCACTTCTTTGATTCAAAAACTTTTTTTTCACTTTTGAAAATCACATGTTGGGGCCAGGGAGATGGCTCAGCAGAATAAGCACTTCCCTGGCAAGCACAAGGGCCTGAGTTCAGTCCACGGATCCGCCAAAAATAAATAAATAAATTAATTAATTAATTAATTAAATAAAATCACATGTCCCAGTGTTTGGAGTTAGAAATATTTTCAGAGTAACGCATACACAGTGAAACAGGTGTTGCCTCTTCCCTGAGTAACTGCTGCTAATCAGGCAGTTGTGGTGGTTTGGTTCCGGAATGTTCCATAACGGTGACCTGTCCTTTAGTTGCTATCTAATGGGCTTGTCCAAGGTGACTGATCACAAGGACCTCACCTTCTCAGTGGGTTAGCCCACTGATGAGCTCATAGCTCCATGAAGACCAAGACAAGGGTCTTGTTAGTGTGGCCTAATGGGACAAAGCAGGCCCACGGAGGTGTGACCTTGGAGGCTTCTGTTCCCCCTGGCTCTCTTGCTCTTACCTGCCATGTGGTATGGACTTCTGCGCTCCATCCCATGCTCGCTGACATGATGTTCTGCTTGCCAGGGGCCCAGAAGCAAAATGGGCAAAGTGACCATGGACCCAACCTCTGAAACTGAGCAAAAGTGGAACATTGCTCCACAAGTTGATGGATGGCAGCTATTTTGTCACACTGACTGAAAGCTAACACAGCAGTGTGTGTTTCTATTAGTGCATTCTTCAGACCATAACATAGAAGTGTTTTAAAATTAAAATTATATAGGGCCAGCCAGATCGCTCAGCAGACTAAAATGCTTGCTTAGGCAGACACAAGGGTCGGGGTTGGAGCCCTGGCCTGTGGTGCCAGCCCCATCCCCAGGGTGTGTTGACACTGCTACTGACACTGGGCATGGTGGTGCATGCCTGCAAGCCCAGCACTAGAGAGGCTGAAAACAGGAGGATCACTATGAGTCCGATCTGTGTAGTGAGACCCTGTAGACCTTGTACTAAAATACTGTGTTTAGAAAGATACTATGCTGCATCTTGTACTATGAATAACTACTACTACACCAGAAATATGCAGTGTGCTAATCACTGTAACTGTCCTACTAACATGTTTTGAAGCTCTCATTGCTATTTCTTTCTCAAAAAAATTAAAATAATAGAAGACAAAATACAATTTCAACTTAAGTGATATAAAATGCAAACCATGAAAACAAATAAATTATGTCATTTGCAAATGTAAATAAATAAATAAATGAATGAAATGCATAAAAACTGAAGGAAATAAAATTAAAATTATACAAATAAGATAGAAAACAAAATCTTCATAATCACAAAGTAAATGAGACAGCTTTCTCCATACCAATGACAAATGAATTAAAAATATTTCAGTTTAAAAGGTACAGTAAATCTGAGTTTTTTTTTTTTTTTTTTTTTGGTCTTTTTGAGACAGGGTCTCACTATGCAGTTCAGGCTGGCCTTAAGCTCACTTTGTAGCTCAGGCTGGTCTTGAACTCACAACAATCCTCCTGCCTCACCCTCCTCAGTACTGGGATTACAGGTGTGCACCACCATGCCCTGCAAAGTAAATCTGTATTAAAAGTTATGTATGATAAAAACTCATAAAAGTGAACTACAGCAGAGAAAATGAAGAAAATATTAAGTTTAATCTGAATATAGTCTCAACAAAGACAACAATGAAGGGAAACAGTTTAAATTTGATGAGAATGAAGACAACACAACATAGTTTAGAGGTATTGTGACTGACATCTCATTCAGATAAAAGTTTTCGTATTTTTTTTATTTTTTGGGCCTGCTCAGCCCACCCTCAGGGCAGGGCTGGCATGGCATAGCATGCCGGGGATTGAACCATGGTCCATTGCACTTGCCTAACTTTCCTGCTCAGATGCTTTAGACTGCTGAGCTGTCTCGCCAGCCCAGTTTTCATAATTTTGCTCATGTTTCTTTTAGTCCAAAGCTCACAAACCTGTAATTTTTATGTTTTATTTATTTAAGCTTTTTGGTACAATTTAGGTCTATGTAATGACCACATTCATTACAGACCACAGTCACTTTTCTGTATTCTGAGCCCTCTGAAAAACCCCTTTCCTTCCCTGTTCACAAAGCTTTCTTTTTTCATTTTTTGTTCCTCTTCCTTTACCCCTCCCATGTCCTTGTTCCCTTTTCCTTTTGAGCAGTTTATTCCTATTTCACAATATCTACTGCACATTTTTGTTCTTATTTATATTTCCTTTTCTCATGCCAGAGAGATAATGTTGAATTTATACATGTCTGATTTATTTCACTTAGATTTTGCTTTCAAGGATTATTCATCTAGAGACATACTGCTCAATTTTGTCTTTATGGCTGAGCAGTACTCTATTATATAAAACAAAACCATATAATTTTTATCCATTCTTTGATTGACATACAATGGGATTGCTTTAAAAGTATGCCTATTACGATGTGTGCCGCTGGAAACATGGTGTGTGCATATCACTGGAGCACAAGATTTTTAATTCTTCAGGGAATATATCCAGAAAGAGAGTAGCAGGGTCCATGGGACCTTTAATCTTAACATTTTAAGGAATCTCCACATCGATTTCCACAGTGGTTGCACCAGAGAAGAGGGCTTTCTTCTTCCCTAAAACCCCACTAGCATTTGTCATTAGTTATTTTCTTGATAATAGTCATTATTTCCAAAGTGAGATAGACTCTCAACATTATTTCAGTCTGTATCTCTCAAATGAACAATAATGCTGAACATCTTGTTTCTGTATTTACCTGCCTACCAATAGGTATTTTTGCTAAATTATTAGATTAAGAGCTATGTAGTTTAAACGAGTTAAATACTATATTGTACTCTGTGGAATAATGAATAAATGAAATATAATAAAATTTTAGGAAAAATACAAAATTCAGAACAATTTCAAACAAAATTTAAATGTAAGAAATTTCCAAACATGAATTATTTTTATTTTAAAACTAAATTTTAATAAAAGCATATCATGTTTGACTAATGCATTTCTAAAACTTGACCTATGAAGGTCTTTTTAAAAGAGAAACTTTCTCACTTATGTCCCTGATAATACACACACACACACACACACACACACACTACTTTGATTATTTCATGTCATTAGCTTGATTCTTTTCCTCTATATTTTCAATATTTTAAATAAGTACTTAATTTTTATATGACATATGTGTCACAAGTTGCTGTTTCTCTTTATCTTATTGAGGTAAGGTTTTCCTAGGTCATTCAGACTGGCTTGAACTCACTGTGCAGCCCAGACTGGCCTTGAACTTGCAGTGATCCTCTTCCCTCAGCCTCCCAAGTGCTGGGATTACAGGTATGCACCACAATGACCTACTAACAAGTCATTCTTAATGCAAGTAGGAACAACTGTAAATTTTGCTAGTCATTTCTAATATTCATTAAAATATTAAACAAGCTTTTTAGGGGCCAGCAAAATAGCTCAGTGGATTAAAGCACTTGCTTAGGCAGCTGCAGCAGCCTGGGTTCAATCCCCAGTGTCCTGTGCCGGCCCTGCTCCCCTGGCACAATGAGATGGAGATCAAGACTGGGCGTGGCAGCACACATCTATAATCCTTGGGCTTTGGGAGGCTGCACAGAGGTGGACCACTATGAGTCCAATCTATGTAGCGAGACCCTGCAGACCTTTACTAAAAATACAAAAAAAGTAAAAAATAAAAGAAAAGAAGAGGAAGAAGAAGCTCTTTAGTACACGGAGTTCTGGAGCCTCCTCTTATAAAAAGACAAATTGTACATGGTAGAAGAGGGCAGAACCGTTTCACATATTCAGTGTTCTTGCCATGTGTAGGAATCATAATAAATATTTCACTGGCTTTAATTCAAAAATAATAATGCCACTTTGTGATATATTTCTCACAAATACATATAAAATTCATCACATAGTCTATGTCATAAAATATATTCTGCAGTTTTCATATTTTTCATGTTGCCATAAGTGGCCAAAAAATGAGCTTTAAGGTGATTCCCTTTATCCTATATTAGAGTTCTTAAGATTTCCCTCAGAAATAATTGAAAGGAAGAAATGCCTACCCCAGTGGTTCTCTTATTTTAATTCAGCTGCTAATTCAGTGTTTATCTTCCAATTAACTGATACTTAAGCTTGAATTCAGAGAGTGGGTTTTCTCATTGAAAATAAATCAGAGCATTTCCTGTGAAAGGCAAGGTATAAAACATAAAGGAGAACCTTCTGGAAGAGTGTAGAGTTGTTAATGCAGATGCCAGGAGAAACATTAAGAGACAGAACACATGAAAGAAGAGGGAACAGTGAATAAATGAGTGGAGTAATATTACAAGCTATAGCAGAGACACTATGGAACACAAAAATTATTCATAGACATGATAGAAAACTATATGGCTCTCACAAAAACCTTTCTTTCTTTTGGTTATCTTGATCTCTCTCTATTCATCCTAAGCAATCTGGTTCGTAAGCAAAGAGATCTAGTTCCCAAATAAAGTTCATAGGTGTATGTGTGTGTGTGTGTGTGTGTGTGTGTGTGTGTGTGTGTGTGTGTATGCTTGGGAATCATAATTACATTTGATAACTTTTTTATCTTCTGTTTTCAATGCTTAACTTATTTCTGTTGCTTGACATAATTCTACATATCTGTATGTTCTTAATTACATGAAATCTAATATACTAAGTATTTAATTATGTGCATCATATTAAGTTTTACAGTTATATTTTCTCTCCTCCCCGAAACTTTCATTTTATTTTATTTTCTTATGTAGAATTTGCAGACAAATTTATTTTGAATGATGCCAGTAGTTTGCAATTCTCTCTCCTTCGTTCTGAGTGCCTGACCTTGAGGAATGACAAGCTACAACTCCAGTTCCTAGAAGGGAAATTAATAAAGATAGACTGACCTAAGTATCTGTTGTCCTTCTGAATATCTATTTGCTGCTCACAGTATCTCTAAGTATTGCTATAGTCAAATGTTTAAACAGGAGATTTTTCTTAACACCTAAAACACACACACACACACACACACACAGTCGCATAAGTAAGGTGCAGCAAAAATAAGGTATAGCAATATATTGAAAAACTGTAAAAATATGACTACAGAAATTTGGGCTGCAGATTACATTAGAATGTATCAGTTTAGTTGTGCATGGAGAGTACTAGGTCCTCCTAAAGAAAAAGAAGTAGAGTAAGGAAATATCAACTGAAAAAACTACAACTCTTAATGTTTGCCTCCATACCTAAGACATACGCAATCGTTTTATGTAAGGTGTGCACTAAATTACTATGTGTTGAGTTACTATTGAAGCAAGACACTGTCTGTATTTTATGTTAAAATCAGCCGTAAGTGTGTATTATATAAAAAAATTCTTGAATGTTGATAGCGATATATGACTAACATGCCTTTAAAAATATTTCTGATGAAAGAATGCCTAGATTCCAGTCCTGATTTATCAGGGTTACTTATCAAACACACCAAGACTGTACCTCTAAACTAGCTCCTCCCCCATAGCGATAATTAGCCAGTGAACTTCTCACGCAGTTGGTCAAAGTATACTTGAGCTGGCGTGTACTTGGGCCAACATCCCAATGGACGTGCACTCAGGGAAGCAACACCTTGGAGTTTAGATCTATAGCTACTCTGCAGTTCTGGCACAGGGTCCTTCTCTACATTTTGGAGTCGTGGTAAATCACAACTCCATTTCCAGTTATTCAATGCCAGATTGTCCCTGCTGCTATTGTGTCCCAGCAGGCCAAAGTGTTGTAGTGTCACATAACACAGAGGTGTTTGTCAACATTGTCAGTCCTCCATATTTATGAAGCCCCGCATTTGAGGAGATAAAATATTGCCAAACCCATGTTTGCAGGCTGCTTTTTCCATAACAGTCATTCTTTGGCTTACAGTGGGGAATGCTTACTTTCCAGAGAGCAAAGCTAGTCTTATTTTAAAGTAGCGTTTGGCAAGGGATTTACATTCTCACCCTAAACAGACTTCTTGTTTAACAGTATAAAATCAGCAAGAGAGACACTCTTCATGTAAAAGAAGAAAAATGCTGAAAAATCTAGAAATCCTGCAATTAAAAAATGCTGAAAAATCTTTCCAAAGTCAGCAGGATTGAAACCTTGAGACACTAGCAGATGCATGTGGCACTTGCTGTGTTTGAGATCAACCAAAAAGAAACAATAGTTGCTCTAGTGCACAAATATATCACTGATTCTGTTCTACAAAACTGCGATACTCAGATACACATATAGTTTTCCCAACATGGAAATCATGAACTACTTACATGTGACACATTACACAAAATTGTAATAAATACAACCAAAATGATATGAATTTATTAGCCTAGAATGTAAAGAGAGGTCTTAATATGAGAAGTCTTAAAACCTTCACCTATTACTAATTCTTAGTAGTAAGTTATTCATCTCATAGAAAAAATTATATACATCTTAATATTCTAAGTATGGTGAATCATAGTGAAACCCACCGATGTTTGTAGGGATAAATATGTTCACTTTCTGCTTTGGAATGAAGAAGAGTAAATAGACATGATGTTAGCTCATCCATAAATCCAAACTTACTTCTTTTTTTTTTAATTTTTGTTTTATTGAAATACAAATATCAATGAGACAGTTTTAAGATACCTTGACAAGATGGATTTGATAAATTAATACATTGCAAACTGTTTTAATAATGTTTTGGTATCATATAAGGTGCATACATATTATGCTTACAGACATTATTATACCGTATGTCTTTTATCATTGAATACAGTGTAGCTGTTTGCGCATCTTATTTTTTATACTTGAATTACATCAAAGATTCAATAATTAATACTTTGTACATTGTTATTTTTCTAGTGGTTGCCTATAGTACTAGAAGCCAACATAATATCCTGTCCAACCACCATTAGTGCAAATCTTGCCTCTCATAGGATTATGTAGAAGCACAGCGTTATCTATCCCAACTGTACTGTCTATACACACACATCATGATTTTTTCTTTCTATACCCCTTCCTTTGTCTACACCTGTCAAAGATGGGCTCTCCATTGTCATTCAACTAACTTAGGTGCTTGAACTCAACAACACAATCCAATTCATTCCAGCATTCCACAACAATAGTGAGTTATTCAAAGAAGTTGTCAACCATAGCCATTTACAGCTCAGCTTAATATTATGGCCCCGCAATGTATACTTTATTTTTATACTTTTCGAAAACACTCAGCCATCTTATCTTCGACAAAGGAGCTGCACAAGCTCACTGGAAGAAAGATAGCCTCTTTAACAAATGGTGCTGGAAAATATGGCTTTCTACATGCTGAAAACTTGACCCAGCTCTATCACCATGCACTAAGTTAAACTCAAAATGGATTAAAGATCTAAACATTAAAACAGAAACACTCAATCTCCTGGAAGAGAAAGTAGGAGAAACTCTTGAAAACATAGGGGTAGGTAAGGAGTTCATGAACAAACATATATTTGCATGGAAACACTTGAAAGAATCAACAACTGGGATCAACTCTTCTTAAGGAGCTTCTGCATGTCAAAAGAAATTGTCAACAGAGTGAAAAGACAACCCACAAATTTTGAAAAAATCCTAAATAATAAGCAATCAGACAGAGGTCTACTGTCTAGAACATATAAAGAACTAAGATATAACAGGGCCCTCAAATTTAAAGACCCAATTCAGAAATGGGCATCGGAGATGAATACACACTTCTCAGAGGACGAAATTAAAGAAGCAAATAAATATATGAAAAAATGCTCCACATCGCTAGCCATTCGTGAAATGCAAATAGAAACAACACTGAGATTCTTTCACTCCAGAAAGAATGGCTATCATAAGGAAATTAACCAACATCAAATGTTGGAGAGGTTGTGGAGAAAAGGGAACACTTCTCCACTGCTGGTGGGAATGTAGACTGGTACAACCATTGTGGAAGTCAGTGTGGAGACTCCCCAAACCTATTTCTTATTTAAAATATTTCTTACTGATCTTTGGTAATAAAGCACACTAAAGGAGATACAACTAGCCACTTATTAAGCATGGGGTGTTATTAATACATGATGAACTTTTTCACTCCCTTATTTAGCAAACTGAGTATTGTAGGTTGTATTAACACTAATGCTAGGGACTGACAAGATAGCTCAGTGGACTGAAGTGCCTACTTAGTCAAGCTTAGACAAGCAGAGACCGTGGTTTGAAACTATGTACCACATGCTGTACCAGTCCTGCCCCAAGGGCAGATTGAGCCAGCCAGAGTCTGGGTGTAGTGTTCTATTCCTGGAATCCCAGCACTGGGGAGGCTGAAACAGGAGGATCACCAT